>CAUYLG010057844.1:0-135011 GCA_963573385.1 Cacajao melanocephalus | reverse complement strand
TTAAGTCAAAAGGCTGTGAACTTCTGTATCCCACGTTAGGATAGCAGAGTCTCCAAGGGCTGCCTTTGGTTGCAGCTAGATGGCCTTGCCAGGCTAGATAAGCACTGGGCTGTCTGAAGAGGATCTCCTGCATAGTTTGGTCTCCTGTTTTCCTGTGTATATGACATGCTTAAGTTAGGATTATGTCACTCAATCACGTCTGCACTGGTACAGCACGCTAGCTGGCAAGGTCAGGGTTTGTCAGTAGTTATGTTTTAAAAGCTGCCCATTTCTGGGTTATGCGTATCTACTAATAATTGGTGTAATATGGAATGAAAATTAACTGTGTCATCCAACTAAATTTCAGCTCAGTTTCTGGTGTGTGTATCAATGACTTGTAAAGATGTCAAAATGATTTAGATACAATGCTTTTGGTCTAGAACAGGTGACATACACTCAAAGAGTTAATCAAAGGTCTGATCCTTGATGGGCTTAAGTAGGAGAGGCACATATTTCTCTCTTGGGGAGGAGAGGGAAAGGACCACACCATTCTAACTCTCTCAGCCAATCCTCTTCCACTATACATATATAGGATGTGTGGTACTTGGGATTCCTGTATCATACTTAGCTTTTGATATGGCTCTTGAAACTAAGAGACAACAGAAAATGTTGAATTTAACAACCCATTACAATGCTTATTAGAGTGTTTTTATAAACTCTAAGGTGTTATGCAAGTGTCGTAGTTAATAAAATAGCATATCCAACACTCAACAGAGAGACTGGCCATCTTGCCACACAGGAACTTGAGGACTAGATAAATCCTCTCTCTCGGTTAGGATTAGAGAAGGTATGGAATTTAGGAATTAGAATATAATTAATTACATTAATTATCCATAGTCTTTAAAATATTTTAAATTAGAAACAAGTCTATTTAAAGTTTTAAGATTTACAAAGAATGAAACTTTTCATTAAATGAAAGAAATAGAGGGGTTAAGCCCGGCAATCCTATTTTACATTAAGAAAGTTAAGAGACATTGGCTCAAGCCCTGGTTCCCTCTGAGTTTATAGGGAGAGGTCCCATGAAGTGGGTGGGTGGAGAAGACAAAGAGAGGGATGCTGATGAGGAAAGATGGGGGGTCCTTTTCTGTTGACCAAGAACTCAGAGGCAAAGCACAGTTGAACAGCAGCCTGCTGGCCTCATAGCACCTTTTAAGTCCCATCTGCCCTCATGTGCTGGGGACAGGAGGTGGTGACAGAGGGTGTAGGTCATGGCCAGAGGTTCCTTTCCTCAAAGCAAACAAGCAAACACCACGTATGGCTCCCCAAAGCCAGGACTTCTTTCCTTTGGTCACTATTCTGGGACTTTTGTTAACACATTAGATTTTCTCATGTATTTGCCTTCAGTCAAGGAAAGCTTATGTTTTCATCCTTTGAACAAATCAAATGTGGCAAATCTTGAAGGAGGGGTGGCTCTCCCCCACCACTGTGCTGCCCAGTATGTCATCAGGTGGGCTGGTGAGCAGAGCACACAGCTGTTTTCAGCTGATAAAGGGGAGAGGAGATTGTGTCCTGGATTTTATTTCACTTTCTTTAGTATGTGTGGGCACGGTGCCAAGATCTCTCTTTTTTTTTTTTTTTTTAAACTATACTTCTTCAGTTTCATGAAAGGTAATTAAATTTTGTTCTACAGTGAATCCCAACTGATGCTTTTACTTTTTGGGGGTGGAGGGGGTGCTAAATTTTTCTTTTCTGTGTCTGACTGGGCAGGGCTTTGGATCTTGTCCCTTGCCCCACCCTGCCCAGGGCCTGCCACTTAGCAAGTACTCTGTACATATATGTTTGATGAACAAGGGCCCGAGCATGAATGCCCAAGGTGCAGGTGCGGTACTGCCAACTGGAGAGTCAGGCAGCAGCTTGGGTATTCTTCAGCACAGTTCCTTTCCGGGAGGGTATTTCTTTTCTCTATGATCAATGAGAACAGGAGTCCCCAGGATAATTTTATACGGGTCAGTCTTTTTGTATACACACTGACCCCCATATGTAAAATGGATTTAGTATCTGCCTTTCCAAAACTGCAGTGCCTCGCCTCCCTAAACCACTTGTGGCTGAGGGACTCTGTATCGCACATGGAGCTGTGCTGCCCCCACAGCCGGTAGAACGCCTGGGGTCTGGCCTTGGCAATGACTGTGGTTCATGAAGTGGATAACACAATGACACGTACATGTTCTCTGACGGAACCTTGGTCACACACAGCCCAGGGAATTTATGTTATTGTAATTTTGGTTCTGAGGTGTTCTTTTATTATTACTTTTATTTTTAGTAACAGCTTTACTGTGATGTGATTCATGTACCATATAATTTATCCATATTAAGTACACAATTCAGTGTTTTTAGTTTATTCACTGTAAGTGGTGCAACCATCACCGCTATCAATTTTAGAACATTTTCATCACCTGAAAAGAACCCCATGCTTCTTAGCCATCATTTCCCGCTCCCTGTCCCACCTACACCCCTAGGCAACCACTAATCTGCTTTTCTGATTCTATGGATTTGCCTATTCTAGACGTTTTGTTATATATGGAATCACACAACATGTGGTCCTTTGTGTCTGGCTTCTTTTGCTTAGAATGATGTTTTCAAGGTTCATCCACCAGTACCTCGTTCCTTTTTGTAGCTGAATACTATTCTACTGTATGGATAGACCACGTTTTTTTGGGCTTTTCATCAGTCAGTGGACATTCCACTTTTAGGCTGAGTTATGCTGCTACGAATATTTGTGTAAAATCTGAGGATTTGTTTTTATATTTTTAATCTATGTCACTTTGAACTGAGACATGTACAGGTACACAAGTTTGGCTCCTTTTGGAATTCTAAGACACAGTATTTCTTGATGGCAGTGGAAGTCACATGTCATGCAGCTGAATAGACTACAGGGTAGCTAAAAGGAAGCCCTCGTTCATGCAGCTGGGCTTGATTTTAGGGAAAGTAAACTTGAAATAATTTTCTCTGTATTTCTTACTAATAATTTTCTGTGTGTACCTAAAACATATATCAGCATGAATATTTATCATTTCAAATATGGTGTTTTTGGCTAAAAAAAACCAGTCTGTGCCCTCAAAGCACTCATGTTCAGTCTTGCTTAGGGCAGAAGGGTGGCTGTTGGGTGTGTGTGGGGACAAGGCAGACCTCCAGCATGTGGGGCAATGTGGTGCCTCTGCTGGGATGAACAGGGCACTGTCAGAGTGTCAGGGGACAACTCAAATCAGACTTAGGGTGAAATGGTAGGGACGTTGGGGGAAGCTTCCAGAAGGAATTTCATGACCAGGTTGGAATCTACAGGAGGAATGGGTATAAATCAGCAAGAAAAACAGGGTAGAAGGCCGGGTGCAGTGGTTCATGCCTGTAATCTCAGCACTCTGGGAGGCTGAGGCGGGTGGATCACTTGAGGTCAGGAGTTTGAGACCAGCCTGGCCAACATGGTGAAACCCCACCTCTATCAAAAATACAAAACTTAGCTGGGTGTGGTGGCGCATGCCTGTAATCCCAGCTACTTGGGAGACTGAGGCAGGAGAATCCCTTGAGCAAGGAAGTCGGAGTTGCAGTGAGCTGAGATCGCGCCACTGCACTCCAGCCTGGTGACAGAGTGAGACTACATCTCAAAAAAAAAAAGCAAAAGAAAAAAAAAATCAGGGTAGAGAGGAAGGAGAGAGTTCTCAAGCAGAAAGCTGAGCATGTTTGGAGCGTCACCTGTTCAGGGATTTGAGAGTGGGACTCATGGCGAGGTGTGGTGGGAACTGCAGATGAGAGGAGCAGGGAGGGGCTTGGTACCCCTGATAGCTGCAGCAGGTGGTTTGGACTCTCTACCCTACGAGCTGGGTAGTCATTAAAGGTAGTCCCATGAACAAATCTGCATTTTGGCCACTCAGAAGGGGACATACAGGGTCAAGGGTGGGATCTTGTTTCCTCTGTGGTGGGAGCACAGGTCATCTCTGGGGTGACAGTGGGAAGTTTGAGGAGGTGGGGGGACTCTGGAAAAACCAGTGTGGAGAACAAAGTGGGGGGCGGGGGTTGGAGAAGCAGCTTCAGGGATATTGAAAAGATGAATATTTTTAAATCTGCATCATCAGACATTATGGAGGTCCCTAGGGATGTGGCAAAGCACTACACTTACGTAATTGTGCTTCACTATGTCCCTTGCCTTAACTGAGTTGAACTTAGTTAAATTGAGCTGTCTTAATTGAACTAAAAGTGCCAATAAAAAGAGAGAACAAAAACTGCCAAAACAAATTCTGTGGATGTTGGAGCACCAGCCATCTTCAGTCTCACGACAGCCAAGACTCAGCAGCTCCCTTGTTGATTTCACATATTCGTTATTTATTCTTGCTTTGAAATTAAAAGCCTGGAAGAGAAGCTAATTATTAAAGGGAATCAAGGAGTCAGGCAGGGGTGGGGGAAGGTGGGGGGAGGAGATTTAGGTGAGCTGTTATTTTGCTGCCATTGGGACGCCACAGTATCTCAATCCTAGAGTTGGAGGGCAGTTAAACGCAGGGCAGGGCAGGATAGGGGAGGCAGACTACCCGGGGCGTGGTTGTGGGGACCTAAGGAGATGTGTTCCTGCATGCGTTGCTGTATGAGGAACTGAGGCTCAGAGAAATCCAGATGGTGGATAGAAGGTAGGTCCGTCTGACTCCAAATTGGTGGTCTTCCTGCTCCAGCCAGGTGCCACACAGTGAGATGCAGAAGTGGCAGCAGGGGCCCTGCTGTGGCTGTCCAAGGCACGTGGTACACACAGGAGGTGGCAGAAGAGGCTTCATCACATTGGCCATTCCTTTGTTTATTAAACTCCCTTTAGATGGGGAGCCCTCCCTGGGGCTAAGAGTAGAATTACTCTCACCTTCTGACCATCTCTGTGTATCTGTTGCTGCAGATGAGAAACACCATATAATGGTTTCAGGGGACTAGATATACTTGCATGGCAAGGCCACAATTATGGCCCTGGTGGGCAAGGGGACATTTAGTCTGTCTGCATTAAGCCAGGCCTCTCTTCTAGCTCTGTGATGCAGCTGGCTGTCAGAGAAGAGCCCCTGGGGAGGTAAGACCATGCTTATAATAAGATCCTGCCACACATGCAGATGTCAGAGCAAGCCAGATCACCTCGGAGTAGGCACACTGAACAGCTGAGCACAAGACTTCCGCTCCTTTGCTCGGAGCAATGACTTGTGGCTTTTATTCTTTGTCCAGGTATGTACCCTCTGGTCACAGCAACCCAGGATGCTGAGAGCAGCCAGAAGCTGGCCCACTTGCTGAACGCCGTGACCGACGCTTTGGTCTGGGTGATCGCCAAGAGTGGCATCTCCTCCCAGCAGCAGTCCGTGCGCCTGGCTAACCTCCTGATGCTCCTGTCCCACGTCAGGCACGCGAGGTACATGCCTTCGGGAGCTGCTTGGCTCAGGCGTGGGGCGGGATTATGTGCTCAGAGGAGCATGAAGAGATTTGGAAAAAGTGTTTGAAAGTTAAGGAAAATGAATGCCTGAAAGGGAATGGGGGATTTGTCAGCTTACACACCTGTGACCAAAGATGGGCACAGAGTGGGCATTGAAGGAATGTCATGTGGTATCTTACAGGATCTTCATGGCATCCAGTGGTGGCTCATCTGTTTTTCAGTTGCTGGGGTTTGTAGCCTGTTTATGGAGTCCTAAAAGGGGCAGTTACTCCCCTTACATGAATGCCACCCCTCTTTACACCAGCCAGGGCTGAGGCCCTGAGGTCATTTTTTTGTGGAGAGGCTAAGACCTGCTCTCCTAGATGGCCCTTTAAGCTGGTGATATGGAGAAGTGCACAAAGGCTTCCCTAAGAGTTATTCTTTTGATGGCATCAGGATATTAAGGACAAGACCTAAGAGAAGTGGTGGGCCCAACAGATTTAGGAAGGCAGAGCTGAGGGTAGGGCGTTTCTGATCAGGAAATATAATCGTGTGCAGGAAATGTAATGGTGTATGGTGGTGGCTACTGCTGGTACAGTAATTCTCAGTGCTTGGTGTCACCCAGAATGGAGGGTAGCCTTGCCCTGGAGCTCGAGGAGGGGAGGGGAGAATGGAAGGTAATTAAGTGCTCACTGAGGAGCAAGTCTAAAGGCTGTAGGGAAGGACGATATATACGCCAATTTTTTTTTTTTTTTGAGATGGGAGTTTTACTCTTGTTGCCCAGGCTGGAATGCAATGGCGCCATCTTGGCTCACTGCAACTTCTGCCCTCCGCCTCCTGGGTTCAAGGAATTCTCCTGCCTCAGCCTCCCAAGTAGCTGTGATTACAGGCATGTGCCACCACACCCAGCCAAAGTTGTATTTTTAGCAGAGATGGAGTTTCACCAGGTTGGTCAGCTGGTCTCGAACTCCTGATCTCAGGTGATCCACCTGCCTTAGCCTTCCAAAGTGCTGGAATTACAGGCTTGAGCCACCACGCTTGGCCTTCACCTCAACGACCTTAAAAAGCAAGAGGAGAGGAAGAAGACTTCTGCCTGTTTCCCCTTTAATGGTTACTCAGCACACAACCATTTGCAGAACAGATACACTTGATCCTGTGTTTGTAGATTCCTTGTGAATTTATCTGCTTGCTAAAATTTATTTGTAACCCCCAAATCAGTGTTCATGGTGTTTTTGAGGTCATGAACAGAGTGGCAAAAATTTTGAGTCACCCTCTCTATGCACGGTCCCAGCTGAGATGGAACAAGCAGCCGCTCTCCTACTGTAAACAAGTGTCCTTTATTTGGTCTACTTAGTGTCATGGTTTTACATTTTTTTGCTTTTGGTGGGTGACTTCACTGTTTAAATTGGGCCCCTGGTGTGGTGCTGAAGAGCTGTCTAGTGTTCCTCAGTGTGAAAAAGCTGTGATGTGCCTTATGGAGCAAGTATGTGTTAGATATGCTTTGTTGGGGCCTGAGTTACAGTGCTGTTGGCCATGAGCCCAATGTTAATGAGTCAATGATATTAGATGGGGCATCTTTAAAAAGAAACACACATAAAACAAGGTTTTGTGATTAGCTAATGAAGATGTGACCAGAGGCTTGCAGGAACCTAACCCTGTTTCCCCTAGGAGTGATAATTCAGTGTTCACAGTGACTTTATGGAACATAATTGCTGCAAATAATGAGAATCGACTGTCCTATGTACCAGGCCATTTTGGGTGTGTGGTGGGGCACAGAGGCTGACAGGACACTGTCCTTGCCCTTGAGCATAAATTATCAGGGGGAGCTGGATGCATGTGCCATGGAGCAATGGGCTGGAGGAAGTGCGGGGTTGGGGTGGGGTAGATTGGCTCTGCGCAGAGAGCTGGGGAAGGGTTTGGTGTCCCGTGGCTGCCTCAGAGGAGGGAATCTCAGCACCTTTTTGTGTCCATAGTAACAAGGGCATGGAACATCTGCTCAGCATGAAGTGCAAAAACGTGGTCCCAGTGTATGACCTGCTGCTGGAGATGATGAATGCCCACGTGGTTCGCGGGTGCAAGTCCTCCATCGCGGGGTCCGAGTGCAGCCCGGCAGAGGACAGTAAAAGCACAGAGGGCTCCCAGAACCCACAGTCTCCGTGACGCCTGGCCTTGAGGTGAACGGGCCCACAGAGGTCACAGGCTGAAGCGTGAACTCCAGTGTGTCGGGAGCCTGGGCTTCATCTTTCTGTGTGGTCCCTCATTTGGTGATGGCAGGATTGGTCATGTACCTTCCTTCCCCTGACCTCCCCCCGTCCCAGGAGACAGGGTGAGGAAGCCGTAGTTTCCTTGTTAGCAGGGGGCACACTTGAATGCAGCGTTTCCATACTGAACAGCCTCATAGGATCTCGATGTGGTCTTTCTTACTTTCCATCTCCCTTCCTCCCCTTCATGAAACATCTTACATGTTTTGGAATGAATGGTGGAAATGTGACCTGGAAGGGCTGTGAATCAGAAAGGGGAGAGGCAGTGACATGCTTACAGGAAGTGGACTAACCCTTCTTGTGCCACACACACTACCCTTCCCTTTGAGTTGACCTTTGTATGCTCTTTTCTGGACCACTTGATTGTAAGACTGAAAACCCGTGTGACAATTGCGTACCTACCTCCCAGGCCTGTGGGGACTGATGGTATCATGATGCTTATTCTGTCAAAGGCCAAAGGGACTGTAGTCAAGCTGGGACATGAGTCACGTGCTCTCTCTGACCTTGCTGCCAGCTATGCACAGATTCGTCCCTCTTGACGTGCATTCACAGCGCCTGCCAATAATTTGCGGTATGTGTGTATGAGAGTGTGATCATTTTCATGGAGGACTGTGGGAGATACAAATTTCCCTGCTCCTGGAGCTGCCCTTCCTTCAACCTCTTGTCCCATGGGGCCAGCGTGGGTGCTGGAGAAAGGCTGTGTTTGCAGGAGTAGGGTTCTCCCCTGTGGGTGTGGGTGAGGGTGACAGCCAGTGTTTCCCTGGGGGCACTGTGGATACAGTTTCCATCCACAGTGGAAGCAGCCACCCCAGGCAGTCAGGGACACTTTGGGCTGTGGGTGTGCACAGCATGCTGTTTTGCGGATGGATGAGTAGCCACGCACCCCAGTGTGTCAGCTCTGGGGCCACACTGCATAGCCTTGATGAGTACACCCCTTGAACAAGACCCGGTTTGGGAACTCTGCTGAAAAAGAAATATTTAGGGATAATTATTTATAGCAAGAAAGAATTCTTTTACCCTTGAGAGCTCTTTTAAAAAGATTTTATGGTGGTTTCTGGGTGAAAAAGAAACAGTAAAAATATTAGTTCTTATTCCAAGTGGAACACAAATAGGACATGAAGAAAGGTGCCTCTGAAATGACAGTTTTAAGTCACTTTTTTTTTCTGAGACGGAGTTTCGATTGTTGCCCAGGCTGGAGTGCAATGGCGCGATCTCAGCTCATTGCAATCTCCGCCTCCGGGGTTCAACCGATTCTCCTGCCTTGGCCTCTCGAGGAGCTGGGATTACAGGTGCCTGCCACCGCGCCCAGCTAATTCTGTATTTTTAGTAGAGACAGAATTTCTCCATGTTTGTCAGGCTGGTCTCGAACTCCTGAACTCAGGTGATCTGCCCACCTTGGCCTCCCAAAGTGCTGAGATTACAGGTATAAGCCACTGTGCCCAGCCTTAACTCACTTTTTAGAAGACTTGAAATTTTCAGTTTTGGAAACAGTGAATGTGCAAAATGAGTAACAGCATATTTTGGAAGCAAGCAATGAAATAATCGTGTTTGATTACTGCAGTAATGTTTTAAACAATTACCTTGTGATATATTAAATATATTTTCTTTTTGAAAATAGGTTCACTATTAAATATATTTTCTTTTTGAAAATAGTTCACTTTGGCTAGCATATCCTGTATTTACTAAGTCATTAGGAAGATTACATTCAGTGTTAGAAAGATTGGTTTCTGCTAGTGAGACCTTGAATAATCCTTAATTTTGATATTGGTGCAGTTTTACTAAAAGTTGAGCTTAGCTGTTTCAGAAACGCTTGGACAAGTACCTAGGGAACACTCCGCTGTCTACGTTCGGAGGCAGTTTGAAGTTCTTCTTAGTGACTCGGTGTTACAGCCTTAGTAAGATTTAGTACAGGTAGGATAAGATTGATTTCATAGGAACCAGGGAACCAGTTAGTGTCAGCTTCTTTCTTCCTGGCCAGCCTAGAATCTCCCACTCCCAAGAGAGGGGTTTGGAAGCTGGAGAGCAGGAAGTAAGAGGCAAAGAAGGTGGCCTTCAACAACTCATTATCTTCCAGTGAAATTCCATTAAAGGTAATTTTTTTTTTTGAGACAGAGTCTCTATTGCCAGGCGCCAGACTGGAGTGCAGTGGCGCAATCTGGGCTCACTGCAACCTCCGCCTCTGGGGTTCAAGCAATTCTCCTGCCTCAGCCTCCTGCGTAGCTGGGATTATAGGCGCACGCCACCAAGCCCAGCTAATTTTTGTATTTTTAGTAGAGACAGGGTTTCACCATGTTGGCCAGGATGGTCTCGATCTCTTGACCTCATGATCCGCCCACCTCGGCCTCCCAAAGTGCTGGGATTCATTAAACGTATTTTTAAAGGAGATTATCAGGTAACAAAAACATAAAAAACCAAAACAAGGCTAGATGTGGTGGCTCATGACTGTAAATCCCAACACGCTGGGAGGCCAAGGCAGGCGAACCACGTGAGCCCAGGAGTTTAAGTCCAGACTGGGCAACATGGAGAATTCCTGTCCTACAAAAAATACAAAAATTAGCCAGGTGTGATGGCAGGCCTGTAGTTCCAGCTACCTGGGAGGCTGAGATGAGAGCATCACCTGAGCCTGGGGAGATCAAGGCTGCAGTGAGCTGAGATCATACCAAAGCACTCCAGCCTGGGTGACAGAGGGAGACCCTGTCATACACACAAAAATTACCAGCCAGGCGCAGTGGCTCATGCCTGTAATCCAGCCCTTTGGGAGGCCAAGGTGGGAGGATCACAAGGTCAGGAGTTTGAGGCCAGCCTGGCCAACAAGTTAAACCCCATTTCTACTAAAAATACAAAAAATTAGCCGGGCATGGTGGTGGGCACCTGTAATTCCAGCTACTTGGGAGGCTGAAGCAGCAGAATCACCTGAACCTGGGAGGAGGTTGCAGTGAGCCGAGATGGTGCCACTGCACCCCAGCCTGGGCAACAAGAGTAACACTCCGTATCAAAAAAAAAAAAAAAAAAAAAATTACCAGGAAATATATACGTACTTTTGGAGAGTAGATCTTAAAACAGATTTCATTCCACTCCTGAGAGTGAACTGGCAATGGCAATCCCTTTAGAGCCTTGAGAGGGCAGTCTGGGGAGTGCCGCAGTGTTTCAGCTGTTCTCATTGAATCTCCCTCTGTTCTCACCTCAGCCCTCTGTCTGGCCTCAGGCCTGTCCCATACTCACTGCCCACTGGGACTGACTACAAAAGATTTGATCCTAAAATAGTCTTGAAGGGATTTTTTCCCCAGAAAATTAAGGTGGGAACACGAGACAAAGCTGTCAGCCTAATAACAAATCTGAGGACTCTGATCTGCATTAAAAACAAAACAGTGTAAAATTGACAGGAGTCTTGATCTGGAATACTTCCCCTGCTAACTCAGCTGGAAGGGCAACTATTTTAGATTTCAGTAAGAAAGAAAAATCAGTTACCAATACTTGGCAGAGCCATATTATATATCCATATATATATATATATATATATATATATATATATGCATGCGGAGTTGAAGCAATTCTAGAATTTTCTAGCTTGTGAAAACAGGGTTTGGGTCTTATTTACATCTGCTAAGGGACTTTTCAAATTCAAAGTGAACCTTCTGTTTATAGGCCTATTTTGAAACAAAGTTATCTTTATTTAATACGATTTGACACTTTTTCTTTTTTTTGAGACAGAGTCTCCCTCCTGGCTAGAGTGCAGTGGCACCATCATGGCTCACTGCAGCCTCGAACTCCTGGGCTCAAGTGATCTTCCCACCTCAGCCCCTGTCTTCCCTGAGTAGCTGGGACTACAGGCTCATATCACCACACCTGGCTAATTCTTTGTAATTTTTGTAGAGATGGGGTCTCGCTATGTTGCCCAGGCTGGTCTTGAACTCCTGGGCTCAAGCAATCTGCCTGCCAAGGCCTCCCAAAGTGTTGGGATTACAGGTGTGAGCCATTGTGCCCAGCCCTGACACATGTTTTTAAGCTGCTGAAAATCTTTTAAAAAGACAAAAACACATTATTTAGTACCTAAAGATAGTATTTGTGCCAGACAGTTCCTAGTGCCTCAGTCATTCACATTTAATCCTTTTAAGAACTGCTGTTGTCCTGATTTTCTGGTTTTGGAACTAGAGACCGTGTAAGCAAACTTGCTCAAGGTCACATGGGGAATAAGCGATAGACCTGAACACAGGCAGTCTAAGTCCACTGCCGACAGTGACCATGCCTTTCAACCAGTTTAAAAAAAAATTATTTTAGAACTGCAGAATCTGTCCATCAGATGCAACCTGACATGCATGGCTGCTGTGATTTAAATGGGGCCTCCTTGTGTCACCCCCTCACCTCCTGCCACAATGTCCAGGACACCCTAGACACAGTAAGTTTGTAAACCTCTGACAGAAGTTCAACTGTACCTTTCATATATGTGCAAATTAAAGCTCACAGGGGCAAATGCACCTATTCAAGGTCATAAAGCAACTCAATGGCAAAGCTTGGGCTGGCGCTCAAGCCTTCTGCTCGCCTGGCGGGCCAGTATTGCTTCTGTGAGACTCTGCTTTGTGAGCTGAGTCACAGCAGAAAGGAGGGGTGGTGACGTTAGGGTTGCCTTCTGCCGTACCTTTAGATCCCATCTCCTCAGCTTAGACGGGTCTGCATGCACCGTTACAGAAAAGCACCAGTGACAGATGGAAAAATAAGATGCATTCTATTATTCCCACTGTCCCATCTCAGGTTTGAGCCAGTGGGTACTGCGATCACCTCCTGTCTGTGACTGCTTTCCCCAAACACGTGGAATATGTTCCCTGGAAGTGTACTCATGTAAAACTCATGTCTTTTAGGCACTGATGCTTCCCTGTGGTGTGTGGTATAGTATAGTGTGAAAACATATACCACTTACTCTTTATAGCTCTCAAACTTGCTGGAATTTTGGCTCTAGTGGCAGCTCTTAAGATGTGCATTGTCCGTGATGTATGATTGAAGTGCCATTTTTGTTGCTTTGGAGTCAATGATATTTTTTTTAATTCCAAGGATTCTACTGACTTGTAGGGCTAGCCACTGGTGGTGGGCTTCCTCTTATGGGAAGCACATAAGGAGTGGCGATGCCAGCTGTGAACAGTTCCTGTTAACTGGATGGTTTTGCATTTGTTTCCTCTGTTGGGTTTCTCAATGCCTTAACTGTTGGTCCTATACCTTTTATCATTCAATGTGTACCTCAGAGCCTGTTGGTTGGCTATAATTTGCCATTTTCTCAGACGAATGCTTTGTACCATTACACTAATTTGTTGACTTCATTTGCAGGCTTTACATTTGGGCCTTGTAGAAATGAATGTATGCTGCTCTGTGGAAGCAGACTTTGAGACCTGCTCTCCCTCCATCCAGGGAGTGCTTTTTCCTTACTGTGTCCCTTTCATGTCTGTGGCACTGTCACAGAGAGTTTAACATGATAGAAATAAAGTGTTTTCATTATTTTGGCTTTAAAAATGTATTTGTTGAGGTTGAGTATAAGAATATACAGTAATTGGGCTAAGCAGTGTCTACATTCTTTTCTGAACTCTATTATTTTGGGGTTAGAGTCCTTTGAGAATTTGATGAAAACCAGGGCTAGTCTTCACGGGAAAGAGCACCTGAACACAAATGCTTGTGTACAATTTCAGAAGAGTTAAGCTCTGCTTTAATGTATGCCTTCTTAAAAAGGGACAATTTCATCTTTAGTTAGCAATTCTCACACTTGTGATTGATTTATGACAGGTTCCACGTATACAAGTAAAACGCAGCTCACAAAAGTCCTGGTATCTAGTGCATCAATTATTTGGATAGATTTTCTATCATCATTCCATCTGAGTTCAATTAGAATTATATCCTTTGCAGATGGGGAGAAAAGCAACTCATTCATTTTGAAGTTTTCTTAGTGCCAAAAGTCATGTGAAAATGTCCCTTGCATGTGGGCAATGAAAGATGTGCAGACGATGTAAAACCCAGACCACCTCATAAAACAGTTCTGGGAATACACTGAGCTTTGAGTGAAAGAAGCTGCAGGGGCCTCCCTGGTGATGGGGGCAAACCAGCTTAAAGGCCTTTATCCTTTGGAAGGGATGAGAATTGATATACACAATATTGGGCTTTGAAATGCAGACCACACTGTTCCTTTTACTGCAACTCTGACTTGTCCCGCATCTCTACTTAAGGGCAGAAAAGGCCTCTCACTCACTCACCTCATTTGGAATGGAAGATGGAGATAGACTCTTGCCTGAAGCAACGATGGAGCAGTGACCCCCTAATCAACTCGGTGGCCCAAAGAAAAAGCTTGGGTAACATTTTCACTTTAGTTTCCCTCTGGAATCACTGAAGTTATGTGGTTAAAAACCATCTTCCTTTCTACATCATCAGTCCACCAGCTTGATAACTGTAAACACTGAAGGTAAAGTGAAGACAGATTCTCTTCAGATGGTCTCCTTAACTGCCCAGGCCTTGTGGATGTCTCACCCATGAGGGGCACCAATGTGGAAAGCTAAGGCCTCCTCTACTGATGGGGAGTTTCACTGGTTTCCCCTGAGGTTAGTGCTTTGCTGAGAAGGGGAGGAGGGGACCGGGATGGTGTGGTCGGTGGTGCCTGCCAAGACATGCAGGTTAGGAACTGGGTTCAGTATCTTCTCAAGAAAGGGAAAATGCTGACGCATATCCTCTGTTTAGGTAGAAAGTAAACAATGTTACTGGACTTAAATGGGCAACAAAGGGCTGTGCCTGTAACATTTGTTAGACTCCTGACTGCCTGTTAATTTGCTGTGGAGAGGACCGGGAACAGAATAAACTGGGCCGGGCGCAGTGGCTCATGCCTGTAATCCCAGCACTTTGGGAGGCCGCGGTGGGCAGATCACTTGAGGCCCAGGCGTTTGAGACCAGCCTGGCAAACATGGCAAAACCCCATCATCTCTACTAAAAATATAATAATTATTAGCCAGGCATGGTGGCACGTGCCCGTAATCCCAGCTACTCAGGAGGCTGAGGCACGAGAATGGCTTGAGCCTGGGAGGTGAAGGTTGCATTGAGCTGAGATCAGGCCACTGCACTCCAGCCTTGGTGACAGGAGTAAACTGAGTGTAAGTAAGTTCCTTCCTTTGTGTCCACCTCCTATTTTGTCTTCGCCATTCCCTATAGCGTCTGAGGGTCACACACGCTGAGTAATTTACATATACACAAGGGTCCTCTTGCTAAACAGGTTGTGAGTCTAGATCTAAGTAAGTTAATTTTGTAAAAGTTAAACACTATAAGACAAGTAAGTAAGTTTAATAATTCTGTAAGACTTAGAATGAAAGGCTCTCCCCAAATATTTTTAAAATAATTTTTCTTCTTTCTTTGGAAGATTAAGCCTACCATTGAACTGCTTTGTAAAAGAATCCAGAAGTCTGGCTAATTTTGTCTTTTTAATGAGAAACATCTGAGTTGTACATACCACAAACAGCTTCAAGTTTCTGAACCCCCCCCAACCCCCCCCCCACCCCGTGGCCAAACAGTTAAAACCCAAAGTGTCACTCTGGATGTGAAAAAGTCTTAGAAAATTAACTTACAAAACATCCCTATCAAGTCAGCAGTTTGGCATTTACTGTACATTAGTCAAAAGCTCCAGCTAAAATCTGATTTTTTAAAAAAATCAAAGTTTACATTATTCATACAGATTCGGCATTGTTAAAAAATATGCACAAATAACCACATCCATGCAATAGAATTTCTTTAAAAATGTAAACCAATATAAAAGAGCAGAGCTAGGTACTTAACAGAACATTTTGGTGTATAACCTGTAGCTCAAAATTGCCAGCTGATCAGAGTAAAACTGATTCTAAATGTATTGAATATGATTGATTGTTTTCATTAGCTAAGGGTGCCTATGAGTTTCTGAACCATTTCTAGGGTGGAATGTGCTCACTTGCTTCTATAAGATATGTCATGGACACCACTGCTCATTGATCATATTACCTACCTTATAATAATGCTGTTTTACAAATAAATCAGAATTCACAAAGTGCTTGGCTCTTCAGGAAACTGACATTTCCAGAGATCCCTAAACCAATCAACTAGCTTTGCCAGAATACCCGGGGCAACTGCCACACAGGTTCCCTGCCCCTGGGGAGGAATATAATTTGAAAGCTGCCCTGGGCTCCAGAGAGAGAGTTCATGCTGGGCGAGTCCAGAAGAAGGTGTCTGCACAGGTCCCTGGACCTTGCCAATACTGAGAGTCACTCACAGATTGGTCCAGGGCCACATGCTGGGCACCGTTAGCCATCAGGCGGGTGGTGTGGCGCTGCAGCCAGCCACTCCCTCTATGTGGGGGGTGGCCCGTTGGTGTACCTCAGCATGGGGTAAAAGGACCTGGCAAAGTTGTTGGCCTGAGTGCAGCTGTAGTCTTCTTCGGAGGAGGGCAGCAGGCAGGCCAGGAGCAGCAGCAGCAGGAGGAGCAGCTGCAGGGGCAGGGCCGCCCGGATCACCCGTGAGAGGAAGGAGCGCTGTGGCCGTGTGCTGCTGGGGACCCTGCCAACAGAGGAGGTTGAGAGCTGACTGGGAGGCTCCACAGGCATGACCCACTCCGTTGCCTGACCCCCTGCTTATGTAAGTAAGAAATCCAAGACCTGAGATTTAAATGAGGCCAGTAGTTGGGGTTCAGTTTCAGAGGAGAAGACCAGCCCTTTCCAGACAAAAGAAAACCAGATTTTTGCAAGGACCTGATAGTGGCATTGGCAAGACTGAGGCAGTGGGAGTGGGGAGCAGGGAATACATTGCTGTGGCAGTAAAGTCCTGTTACCTGCTCTCTGTCTCCTCCTCGCCTTCTGTCGTTGTCTCTGCTCTGAACTGCTGGGTAAAGAAACTCCAGTTAGTAAGTTGAAGACAGTTTAGTCCTGTCAATGATAAAATATTCTCTCTTAAATTATATACCACCTTCATGTTGTGTTACAGCCAAACTTTGGAGACTAGAGTAATACAACTGGGATTAAATGTCACATGATGTAGGAAATAATTAGGTTTGTTAAACTACTTAGTTTCAGGATCAAGTTTGTTAATCTGTATTTGATGGCGAAATCAGGAAACCCCTTTAGCAACACTGTAAGAACTCTCATCTTTCACAACCTACTGTGATCCCAAAGAAAAGTAACTGACTAGAAGACAGGCTTTAAGTCTTTAAAACGAACATTTTAATTAAAAAAATATATATTTGGAGTAAGCCTCTCCGTGAGTCAGCAGGCTACAGCAGACGTGTGCTGTCCTGAAATGGCCAATGGCCTCTTGTCCCAAGTTTCTCTTATCTCAGTGACTTTTAAAAATAACCAGTGAGGTTCTCACAGAAGGAAGGGGCTTCTTACCTTTGCTCGGGGAGCTGGCACAGATGCCAAGAGAGGCTGGTCTCCTGAGTCTACCTCGTCAAAGCCAGGCAGGGGTGAGTCTGGGTTCTAAAATGCAGACCCCAAAAGTTATGCAAAGAAATGTGTTTCATGCTGATTCTTCATGTTATAGCTCATCCTCCCCCAGCTTAAATCAATTTTTTTTTTTTTTGAGACAGTCTCACTGTGTCACCTAGGCTGGAGTGCAGTGGCACAATCATGGGTCACTGCAGCCTTCGCCTCCCAAACTCAAGCAGTCCTTCCACCTCAGCCTCCTGAGTAGCTGGGACTACAGGCATGTACCACCACACCTGATTAATTTTTGTATTTTTTTGTAGAGATGGGATTTCACCATGTTGCCCAGGCTGGTCTTGAACTCCTGGACTTAAGTGATCTACTTGCCTTGGCCTCCCAAAGTGCTGGGATTATAGGCATGAGCCACTGTGCTTGGCCTTAAATCTTTCCTCAAGGGGCTCTCCTATTGCCTTCACTCCTAATGTTAACACTCGTTCAGACAAAAAGGAATGTAAACAAAGAAAAGCCAACTGTTATTAAAAACCAACCCATAGCACAGAGCTGGGGAGACTGAGTTTAGCCACAGCAAGAGGACCATGGCAGCAGTTTCAGTTGATGGTGAGCTCATCAACAGGTCAGTGATGAGATCATGTGGCCATCAAGAGAGTCTAGTCTTGGATGCTTAGAAGAAAACAGACTCTAGAATGGAGGGGATAGACCTGCCCTAGGTCTGGTGAGGTCACAGTCTGGGTATTCCCATTGTTTTGAGTTGGACCCATTTTAAAATAGGCTAGGTACAGTGGCTCACGCCTGTAATCCCAGCACTTTGGATCGCTTGAGTTTAGGAGTTCAAGACTGGCCTGGGCAACACAGCAAGAAGCCTCCTACAACAAATACAAAAATTAGACACTTCCTTTTTTAAAAAGTTTAAAAAATTGTCACTCCCCCCTGCCCCCCGCTTTTTAAAATGACCAAATTCAAAGAGCTTATGCAACATTGTTGTGTTTTTTTGCCCTCAGAGCGAGATAGAGTCTCGCTCTGTTGCCCAGGCTGGAGTGCAGTAGTGCGATCTTGGCTCACTGCAACCTTCACCTCCCAGGTTTTAAGCTATTGTGCCTCAGTCTCCCGAATAGCTGGGACTACAGGTGCATGCCACCACACCTTGCTAATTTTTTTGTACTTTTAGTAGAGATAGGGTTTCATCGTGTTAGGATGGTCTCCGTCTCCTAACCTCATGATCAACCCACCTCGGCTTCCCAAAGTGCTGGGATTACAGGCGTGAGCCACTGCGCCCGGCCGCTTATGCAGCCAAAGTCTGCACAACTAGAAAAGGGCATGACACGAGGCTCCAGTCGGCCTACCTGCTCCTTGCTTACGGCTTCTTTCTTAGAGCAGGGCTGCAACACCACCATCCTGTCTGCATCTAATATGGTAATCTTTACATTTAAAAGCTACAGGCAGACTCACCTGGGTTCCCTGTAAGGCCATTAAATCTTGGGACACTTGCTCCCGTAACTGTTTGAGTTTCTTCTCGATAACATGAACCTTTTCTTCAGCTTCAATATACTCTTCTCCATGTCCCTTAATGAGAAGGCTGTTTGAAATCTCCTGTAACAAGTCCACTTGAGGTTGACATTCTACCAGCTCCTTTTCCAGTTGCTGAAAATAGAAAAAGTGTGTGGAACAGTGACTTGTCAAAAGGGAAGCTAGTGTGGCCACATGAGGTTTTTCTCAGTACCAGAAAAGCTCCAGAATGAATGATGAGTGGTACTCAACTCCAGAACCTTCTATTTCTCATATCCACCTGTGTCCTCCAGCCCAGCACTGTTTAGATGGCGGGTGGATTATACCCTGCCCCTATTTTTTTATTTCTCTTCACTCTGAGGACAGTTGTGACGCTGGAGAAATTAGAGGAAGGAAGTGAGGCAAGTGGTGTGGGAAGAGCAGGTCCTTCCACCTACCACTGAAGGAAGTAAAGGGAAATTAAAGTCAATCAACTGAGAACCAGCAGCATAACCACACTGTTTAGAAATATGGAGGTTCACACCAGCCAGACAGGCTTTAATTGTTAAGGGTGGTTATCTTGCTTGCAATATGGCCACTAGACACATGTGGCTATTCATTTATTTATTTTTTTTGAGATGGAGTCTTACTCTGTCGCCCAGGTTGGAGTGCAGTGGCACGATCTGGGCTCATTGCAACCACTGCCTCCTGGGTTCAACTGATTCTCCTGCCTCAGCCTCCTATGTAGCTGGGACTACAACAGGTGCCCACCACCACATCCAGCTGGTTTTTAAAAAAAATATTTTTAGTAGAGATGGAGGTTTCACCATGTTGGCCAGGCTGGTCTTGAACTCCTGATCTTGGGCAATCAGCCAGCCTCAGCCTCCCAAAATGCTGGGATTACAGGCGTGAGCGCGGCCTACATCTGGCTATTTAAATTAACTAAAATTAAAAATTCAGTTTCAGTCACAATAGCCACATGAGGTTACTAGACAGTGCAAATGCAGACCATCTCTATCACTGCAAGAAGTTCTACTGGATGCCACTGCTCTAGAGAGTGGGGCTTTGCAAACATTTTAGGAAACCAATACATATATATTTAAACAATGGGGCTAGCACTCTGATTAAAATTTAAAATATTTAAACCATATGTGGATGAAAATGTCACCTTGAGCATAAGTGAGAATACAAAAATCTCATCTTGGTGTGTTACTGACGAATACGTGAGGACATGACTCTCCTCCAAGAAGATACAGAAAACCCACTCAGCTCCTCACAGCTGTGGAGCAAATGAGCACCATCTTTCTCCTTGGATGAGCAGTATTCAGAAGAGAAAAAATACTTCCACTCAAACGGCTTTAAGGTTCTCGGGATATCAGGCCACCTATGCCCTCAGTTCTGTGGACTCTGGCTCTCCATTCCTGCAAGTCACTCGGCTTCAGAACTGCAAAGGGCTGCTCAGTAGACACCAACTGGAGGAATAATAGGGCTGAACTCATGTATTACAGGGAAACACCATTGGCACAGTTCCTGAAATACTAGGTGAGGCTACCTGAGTGTACTGCCTCTCTGGCACTGACAGAGGCTGGTGGCAGTACAGAGCCCTTGGGAAGAATCTTACCATTAGTTTCCTCTGACACTCCAGGAGAGCCTGGGGGTCTGCCTTTGGATGGGCGACATGAGCCTTCTGCCTCCGGTTCTCGGCACTCGCTAACCACAGCAGCAGATTTTGACTCAAATGGTGGAAGTCCTTAAAACACAACACACATCAGAGCACTGCCATTTCTCAGAGCCCTGGAAGAGGGCATGCTAGGAATGCAGCTTGCTGCTTCCAATCCATCACAGTCATTTGTTTTTTGCCTTACCCAGTGAATACAAGGGCCAGCTTTAAACTAAACGCCAGGGCCCCAAAACAAGGAAGAGGAAAGAAGGAAGGCACTCAGCATGGTGCCAGGAGGCAGCAAATAAAAATGCCAATAGGAAGGTGGGGCTTCAGGATGGCTGGCTAATTTTACGTATGAAGGCCACACGTATTCCTCAGCCAATCTGCTGGGCTTCGTGGCAGAGGGAAACAACCCATCAGGACAGGCAGGGGGTGGGCTCACGTTCCCTGAGACATGGCCAGAGCTAGGCAGTGGTGCAGAGCTGACACCCGCTGTGCATTTACTCATATGTCAGGCACTGGGCTAGGATTTCACACATTGCCTCATTTTCTCCTAAAAAGAACCTTAAGAGGTAGGCACAGAATGATTCTCATTTTCAGATGAGAACACTGAGGTCTAGGAGACTCGGTGATTTGCCCAAAGTCAGATAGCTATTAAGCAGTAACTGCTCCTCTGTTTCAAGGCCAGATCCCTTAATCACTCAGCAAAAGGACAAAAAGAGGAGTTGTGGGGGGCATCTCTAACCTATAGGTTGCTTGCAGGTACCCTTACTCCAGGAGTGGCTCTGGGCCTGGGCAACAGAGCAAGAGACCTGGGGCAGGCAGTGGGTCTCTGAGATGGCCGGAGGGCCTCTTTGGAAACAAATGGTAAGGCACATGTTTCCTGACACAAGCCACATTTGGCTGCACCAAAGCAGCCTGACAATGATAAAAATATCTGCTGCTCCCACCACGTGGGCCTGGGCGCCGGCTCTGGGAGGCTGGGTGCTGAGTCAACATACCTGGCACTGCATGAGCGACTGTCTTAAGCCCCCTCTGCAGCTGTCCACCATGCCCTGTGTCGCTTCCCAGAGCAGGCTCAGCTGGCGGAGTCTACTTTGGAGCTCTGCGGATTCGGCGCTCTCAGTTTGCAGAAATTCCTTGCTGCTCATGTTGACAGAGACCACTAATGCCTTGTAGGTATCAAAGGCTTTCAGTATCTCCTACCACAGAAGGAAACGATGAGGTTAGGAGCTCTGAAACTGGGGAGGAGGGGTTCATTTTGAACCTCAGTAGGGAACGAATCTTCCACACACTTTTCCCAGTTGTGACCACGCCTGTGACTGGCTGGGAAGCATCAGGTGAGGGGGCTGCCTTACAAAGTCAGTGAACTTGGCCAACAGGGCCCCAAAGCAGAGGCCAGCTAGAGACAGGAGGAGACCCTCCTGACCTCTACAGTGCCTGCTCTGCAATTGGCTTGATAAATGTTTCTGTACCAGATTAAAGGTCTTCCAGAAAAAGCATATGTGGTTATCCTGCATTTGCTCCTAGATATCTTAGAAATGTTATTCCTTAGGCAGAATGGTAACCTCTAATATACTGATGCAGAAAGTAAAAGTACAAATATGAAGGGGGCCTGGATACCCCCAAAACTCCTGCCCTAGGTCTCAGGAGCTCAGGCTAATGCTCAGGACACCCCTAACGTGCAGGGCTCAAACTGTCCCTTTGCAGCTCCCTGGGCTAGTTCCAGTGGGGCCAGGACTTATGTGGGTGACACATCCTAACTGCATAAAAGGGTAACGAGCTCAGGCCACGGGATTCATCAGCAGGTGAGCTGGTCCTTTCCCAAGGCCTTTCAAGGAAGGTTCCACCACTAGTCTTTCCTGAAACTGTGCATACAATTTGGAAGGGTGATTTTTCACTGCCTGACAGTGGCCACTAGTATCTCCAGAAAAGTCTCGAAGTACCTCGGATGTCAGATCTTTCCATCTCTGGAGATCTGAGCCACATCTCCCCAGCACTCTGGGATCAGGATCATTTGTAGATACTCTTCCATATGGAAGAGTTCCAGCTATGGAACTGACATGGAAGAGTGACCTCTACCATATACCATCTGCAAACTGCAGCTACACCATGAATACATGTGATATGTTCGTCCAGCATAGCAATGCATTCATCACATGCACGTCCTGAATTCCTCTTCCCCTCCACACCTCTGACTCACCTTCAGTCTCTTCACTCTGAGTTCTATTTCCTGGATATCAGAGGGAGGCTTTGCCATCTTTAACGTTTCCAGCTCTGCTTTAGTTTTTTTCAGCCAAGTGGTGATGGCGCTGATATCAGAGTTCAGCTGTTGCAAGTTTTGTTTTATTTTGAGCTTATTGTGAAGCTCTTGTGCTTGAATCAGTTCCCATCTGTCAAAGGCACCTGGAATTTAAAAACAGCCAATTAAAAGAAGCAATAATGCAACAGATTTCTCTGCTCCAGCTAATTAGGGGTCAGGATGATAAACTGTAGGGGTCTGGTTTAAGGAGTTCTCTCTTCTCCTGAAATGTGGAATAGCACAGGATCTGAGGCCTACACTCCCACAAAGGCTGGAATGAAGTGGGAGGTCAGAGGTAGAAAACCCAGTGTTGCCAGTTATGTGTTACAGTTTCAAGCTCAGCAATTCAGTTCATGCTGAAGTTTTTTCAGTTTTCTCCTTTGGCCCACAATCAGGTCAATGCTGTCAACTTTAGATTTAGTTGAGTAATTACTAATAACTGGGTCGGATGAGGAGACACTGGAGGTAACACTTTGATCATCATCCTCATGTCTGAGCTTTACATACAAATGTAGAAAGTGAAAGCATGCACTCATCAGGAGGCTTATTTACCAATATTTAAAGACTAGTTTTCAAATTACACTGAACAGCGTAGGAATTTGTTCATGAATACAAACTGCTGGTTTAAAAATAACATTGGTTGTTGTAGGGTAAGTCCCCCAGTTTTGGTGAATCATATAGTTGGTTAATGTCTAATTAATGTTCTGTTGAGCAAGGACTTAAATACCATACTCTGCCTCTCTGGACAACTGCTAGTTACAGGCAGTACCTGACTGCTGTGCTGTGATACCGGCCAGTGTCCCGTCTCCCGGCTGTGGGCTGCCATTCAAGACTCGCGGGTCTTCATTGCCGCCATCTGTGCCTGGAGGTAATAGCAGCTTTCCCTAGAATGAGCCAGTTTTAAAGTTACCATCTGTATATATTAAGGATGAACAACTGAATTCATATTAACAGTCAAGAACTGAGGAGATGGGGCCCTTTCCTTGGAAAGGTATCTTGCTAGGAATAGTGGTGCTTTAGTGTCTAGGTAGCATTTATAAGCTGGCAAAGCTGATGGGAGAAATAAAGTGTGCTAAGGCCCGGGGACGGAGAAGCAGACGAGATGTCAATGATGGGAAGAAAATGGTCTGTTTTGGCCAGGTGTGGTGGCTCATGCCTGTAATCCCAGCACTTTGAGAGGCTGGGGCGGGTGGATCACGAAGTCAGGAGTTCAAGACCAGCCTGGCCAAGATGGTGAAACCCCGTTTCTATTTAAAAAAAAAATACAAAAATTAGCCAGGTGTGGCGGTGCACACCTGTAATCCCAGCTACTTGGGAGGCTGAGGCAGAAGAATCACTTGAACTTGGGAGGCGGAGGCTGCAGTGAACTGAGATCGTGCCATTGCAATCCAGCCTGGGTAAGAGTGAGACTCTGCCTCCAAAAAAAAAAAAAAAAAAAAAAAAATCTGTTTTAATTTGCATGCTTCCAAACAACCCTCAAATGAACCATGTGAAACAAATGAGAACAACCTGTTGAGCTTACCAGACTATTACTGTGTTAGCACTTTTACATTTTCACAGGGTTATACAGAATTTTAGTTATCTGCCCCCCCAACCCCGTCACTCTGTGGAGGTGGTTGGCATCATTATCACCGAGAATCAGAAATGCACACAGGATGAATCTGCCTCCCAGGGACATTCGTTATATCTTTCACTGCACATATTGACTCTTCTGTTATCACATAACCGATTGGGCTATTATCTCGAGCCTTTCCAAAAATAAATGTATCTCTTTTAGAAAAGCTCTGCTTTCTTTGGATCGTGTCTGTATGGCCTATTTGTGCCGAATGAAAAAAATTAAAAACGCTTCGGATGTATGGTGACATGTCTGGCTTCAGCCACAATTCAAGTGTTGAACTTTTGAAAGCGGCCAGGTGAGGAACACAGGCGTCATCACAGAAAGGGACAGCCAAGCCACATGAGCCAAAGATGTCATGCAGAGGTTAGGGACTACTGTCTTTCCCCTGTCTTCTTATTCTGCACTGCAAAGAGGCAGATTAAAAATGACACCTACTTGTTAAGCAAGAGGAAGAGTTTCTGAATTGGACTCAGACAGCTCATTATCAACTGGCTCGGATTTGACCATGCAAAGGCAGAATCTTCTCCAATAATGTAATAATATTCTCTCCTTACTTTCTCTTGCTGCTGCCCTAGGCTGCCCTCCCAGGAACTGCCAGCTGAGGAAAATGTAACTAAGAAGAAACAGCCGTTGCTATAAACCACAAACCAATACAGGAGTAATAATCACAACCATTACTTCTAAGGACCTTCTTTTACCTTGATACACAATAATCTTTTTCTTTTTTGAGATGGAGTCTCGCCCTGTTGGCCAGCTGGAGTGCAGTGGCACGATCTCAGCTCACGGCAACCTCCGCCTCCTAGGTTCAAGCGATTCTCCTGTCTCAGCCTTCAGAATAGCTGGGACTACAGGTGCAAGCCACTACACTCAAACTAAGTTTTGTATTTTTAGTAGAGATGGAGTTTCACCATGTTGGCCAGGATGGTCTTGATCTCTTGACCTCGTGATCTGCCCATCTTGGTCTCCCAAAGTGCTGGGATTACAGGCGTGAGCCACCATGCCCGGCCTATACACAATAATTTTTAACAACAATTAGGTGAAATGGCTTTATCCTCAGGTAAGAAAGGCTTAAAGAGGCAAGTCGAAGTACCTCAAGTACCATGGCTATGGATTGGCAGGGCTAAGAATCAAATCCGCGTCCACTGCAGCACACCATCAAACCTGAATATGAAGTTATGGCTTTTGGAATAAGATGTATGGTCAAAAGGTTAATATAAAAGCTTGAAGGCTGGATGCAGTAGCCCATGCCTATAATCCCAGTGCTTTGGGAGGCAGGGGCAGACGGATTACTTGAGGTCAGGAGTTCAAGACCAGCCTGGCCAACATGGTAAAACCCCGTCTCTACTAAAAATACAAAAATTAGCCAGGCATGGTGGTGCACAACTATAATCCCAGCTACTTGGGAGGCTGAGGCAGGAAAATCACTTGAACCCAGGAGGCGGAGGTTATAATGAGGTGAGATCTTGTCACTGCACTCCAGCCTGGGAAACAGAATGAGACCCCATCTCAAACAAAACAAACACCACAAAAAGACAAAGGCTTGGGAGCTTAGAGGGCAGTTCAGGAAAGGCAGCACCTTGCTTGCTCACTATTTGCACAGACACCTGACTTGACAGTAATAATGACTGTTGTACCACACCAATATACACCAAGATGGTTTCTGGCCAGAAGCCTATCTCTTAAATCTTATCGGTTTTGCCAGGGTTCTAATGAAGTACAGACCTCAGCAGAGATACGGTCACCATGAGAAAACTAACCCAAAATGTGCTGAGGGTGGGGAGTGAACACACACGGTTTACACCAGATCTCTCTTGCAAATGTAACTATTACTGACACACGTAGGCTATATACTCCCAGTGGAGTCGAGACTTACATAGGGTGGTTTATAAGGGGTGCTGGACTCGGCAGGAACAGGTGGAACGTTCCCATCCCCTTCCGTTTGCTTGTAGTGATGCTTGGGACAGGAAGGGCTGTCGGGAACATGCCACGAGTGACCGTCCGAAATGGATTTACCTGAAATGAAAGGCAGCAAGCGCTAGTCCATTCTCTCCAAATGAAGAGGTCATAGGTGACGTGGCATCAGGTTATAGTATGAAAATGAGTTCTGCAGCTTTCCTTGCAAAGCATGCATGTTTGCAAAATGTCAGTATGTCCCAGAAGAGAATGAGATGACAGTCATGCAACTCAGCAACATTGTGCCTTCACTAGATGGGTACACAATGGAGCACGACCAACATGATTTGCTGTGGGATGAGTGGCGTTTTGGAGCCAGGGTCTCGAGTGGTAGGGACATTGAGCAGCAACGCTGGGTCTGGGGACCAAGAGGGCAGAAGGCCTCTTAGGAGTGAGGGGAACACTGAACGTCAAGATGGTCTTGGGAACCAAAGGGCTCCTCAGGGCTCTCCCCGACCCACCATGGCAGATGGGGATGGGGCAAAGGTTGAAGATTAGAGCTGCAAATCAAGGAAAGGAAAGTTTTTTCCTCCTATGGCAAATCATCAGTACCTTTACCCCCTACCTACTCACCCATCCACCCTGTTCCACCAGGAGATCCCAGTAAAGCAAGGAAATAGTTCCAAACCAAGCCACCATGAAGAAAGCTTGGCCCATGCCAAAGGACTTCAGTTAGATGGAGAAAAAAAAATCAAAAAAGGCACCATGAAAAATTCCCTCTGAAGGGAGGAGAGAGTTGGTGTCGAGACAGCTCTGGCTTGGAAGGGGTTTTGTAAGGAGCACGCAGGTATGGGTGAGTACGGCAGTGTAAATACACCATGACACAAGGACCAAGGCGCATGGTGTCCACAGAAGGCAGAGGCAGACACGACACGGGAGCGAGGTTGAGGATGCAGTGTATGCCACAGGATGCTGCCATGTTGAGACATGCATGGGCGGGGGCCTACCAGAAGACGCTTTCAAAGTTTTTGTGGTCATTTTAAGATATGCCTCAGGATTTTCAGGGATTTCTACATCTGAAAAAGAACAATGTCATTTGCCTCACTGGAGGCGCCTGAAGATTAATGCCCAAGTATTAACACACAGTAGTAACATTGTCAGCTGGGAGGAGAAAACTAACTACCCTTTATTTTTTAAATTAAAAGGATTTTGAAATCCAGAAGGATTTCTTCCCCCCAGCCAACTCGACTGTCCAAAGCAGGACAATGGGTATCGGAACAAGGGAGAAGCTCAATCTGCTGACACTCTAAGACACTCAACTGAAAGAGAGGCTGGGCATGGTGGCTCGCGCCCGCAGTCTCAGCACTGCGGGAGGCTGAGGTGGGAGGACTTCTTAAGCCCAGGGGTTAAGACCAGCTCTGACAACATAGCAAGACCTTGTCCCTATAAAAAAATCTAAAACCTAGCTGGGTGTGGTGGCATGTACCTACTGTCCCAGCTACTAGGGAGACTGAGGTGGGAGGATTGCTTGAGCCCTGGTGGTTGAGGCTGCAATGAGCCGTGATCGCATCACTGCACCTCCGCCTGGGTGACAGTGTGAGACCCTGTCTCAAAAAAATAAAAATAAAAAAAGCCACTTGTGAGTCTCCCAGACAGCCAGAGCCATCACTGAAGAATAATAGCCTTAATGTCTGAATGTGAATTTTGGTGTTTTTTTTTTTCCCTTTCATTCCACCTGTAATGAGAGTGAGCCAATTCTCAGGTAAGTTAAGAGATGGGCAGGATAGAACAAAAGAAGCCACAGAAGTCAGGGTCGGCCACAAGCTGGACTCGGTCATCAAGAGCTGGCCGTGTTGCTAAGGGGCTAAAAACAGCCAAACAAGTCACTTTCCAGGGCACTGGGAGCCCAGCTGTTACCTGACAGTGCGCTGTAGTATGGGCCCTCCTCGTCCTCTTCGTGAGAGGAGGAGCCCCCCACGTCGCCTGTGTGGTCCCACTCCAGGGGGATGGAGTCCACGCTGACAGGGGTCTCACAGCCCGACCGCTCGTGGCCCGGGGCCAGGGGCACTAGATGACACAAGGACTGAGGAGATGAGGGTTCCTCACTCTCCCCCCTTTTACGCCAAGAATCAGTCTGGATCTCTCTGGGGTCTTCCATGTCTGTTTCATTCTCAGAGGCCTCCTTTTCATCTTCCAAGCCCTAAACCAGAGTATCCAGTTGTTAGAATTAATCAACTCACAGACTACGCAATTAGAAGAGCATGAGAAGTCTGCTTGTCCAGCAGTTTCCAAAAATAACCGCCAATAGCATTTCTAAAGCAGCTTTAAAAAGATCAGGTTCCCAGGTCCTGTTTCTGGTTATTCCAGTTTAGACAATCTGGTGTGGGGCCTAGAATCCGTGTTTTCCAAAACCTCCAGCTTTTTTCCTTAGAAAAAAAGCTGAAGTTTGATAATGTAAGTGAAACAACTTTATCTAAGAGATAAGGACATGCTGGCCAAAGTTTCATTGATGGTTAATGTCAGGTTCCTCCAAGAATCAGTATTTTTGGAAAGGGCATTTGAATGTTCTGGATAAGACTCATGACCTCAAGAACCATATCCATCAGGTTCTTCCTTGTGCTCCAACTTAATTGTTCAGTGTCTATATTCTGCTTGTGTCATATAAGTCTCTTTCAGTCTAAGAAAAACAACTATAAGCGGCTGTACTTAAAAATGAGAATTGCAGGGTAATTTTTGAGGCCGTGTCTGATGAAATAACTACATTTGAATGTGGCCAGTGGGAAAGACAAAAAAGAGACAGTGGCCAGTTGTGTTGGTCAACAGTCATCATTCAAGCTTCAGGCACACAAAGGCAGTAAACTTTCAATGGTGGCCTTAACTCCACCTGAACTTCCCAAACAAAAAGGCCTTTCATCCAGGGAAACATCAAAGTTGCTTTTGAAACTGTTGTGTTGACTCTTCCAAGGTGAGAACAAAGCATCAGAAAGGCACAAATACTAAAAGCTTCCAGCCTCTAAGAAAAAGGGAAGAACAAATAAATTCCCAAGTTACTGACATAATAAAGGCCAGAAGAGTTCTTCAGGAATTCCAGGGGAAGTGACACATGCCAGACAAGCCCGGTCTGGAGGAATATTTAAAACAGACTTGAGGAGCATGTGCTTCAGAAGTGCCATGCTTCCCACTGGTGAATGGGAACCTGTAAGTTATTGTGGCTCTGTACTAATAAAAGTGGAAATTAAAATTTTTCTATATAGTCTTTTTTTTTTAACCAGAAAACCACAGTTCACCATTATAAGACAGTCTCCTAATTTTTAAAAAATTTTATCTCACGTAAACTCTGAGCAGCCCAGGCGCCCTTTCTAGGTGGCAGTGCCCGTTACCGGAGCGCGGGAGGTGAGCCGCCGGTGGAATCGGGAGACCCTTCCGAACACCTCCTGGCAGTAGCGGTGGAGCTCCTCCAGTTCATCCTCGATCAGCACGGCATCCAGGGGCTCGCTCTTCTGAATCAGCTGCTCCCCAAACACAATGAGCTGATCAATTTTGTTGGTATTTAATGTAATCTCCTGTTGGAAGCCCTGTTGAGAGAGGAGAAAGAAAGGACTTCAAAGTTCCCCTGGGCGTCCAGAGCCTGTTTCCTCTATTGGGGCCACAGAAAAAAAAAATCCAAATGTCATTATTGTTTTGTTCCTTCACATACTACTCTAGCTTTAGTTTTTAATTAAGTGACAATGACACCTTAAGAATTTAAAATGATTGGCCGGGTGGGGTGGCTCATGCCTGTAATCCCAGCACTTTGGTAGGCTGAGGCAGGTGGATCATGAGGTCAAGATATCAAGACCATCCTGGTTGACATGGTGAAACCCCGTCTCTACTAAAAATACAAAAATTAGCTGGGCATGGTGGCGTGTGCCTGTAATCCCAGCTACTGGGGAGGCTGAGGCAGGGGAATCCCTTGAACCCGGGAGGAGGAGGTTGCAGTGAACCAAGATTGCACCATTGCACTCCAGCGTGGGCAACAAAAGCGAAACTCCGTCTCAAAAAATAAATAAAAAAAGAAAGAAAATTTAAAATGATTGTCTGTATTCCCCTCTTTATGGGCACTAGCTTTTCCAATTAAAATAATTCTGAAGGTTTGACAAGGGTGGACATTTACTGTTATTGGGTGTGAGAGAAGAACTTGCCACAACAAAACTTGGTGGAAACAGAGCATTTCCCATAATAAGCCACGAATGGGCATTTGTTTTTGCTGACACAATACTATTCATTGGTGCCATTATACCAGGGAAGGCAAATTTCCATTTCTCATCCTCTTCCAAAATCTAGCCAAGGAGAGAATTACAGTGAGATCAGCCTGTCATACAGACATCAGAAACAATGGGAGAGCAGATCTCTGTTCTTGGCCCCACTGGTGACACAGATACTCCTGGGCCGTAGAGAACAGTGTCCTGGCACGGGATAATCCAGGAGTACACAGGTGGGAAGTAGCCTGGCTGCTTTAGGAATTCTGAAATCTGCTTTCAGAGTATCGGGTGAAATTTGCACTTCGCCAGCTCTCCCCTGCCAAGGTGAGTTCTTTTGAGAACAGCTAAGGAAGCGGCCCTCACATTCAGTTGGCGCATCTTGTCATCAGCATCGCTCTCTGAGAAGTGCTCCACGTTGGTCAGCTGCAGGTCCATCTCTGTGAGCCACACCAGAATGCTCTCCCTGGTACCCTCGAATTCTTCCCTCTGGTTGGTGAAATGCTGCAGAAGTGGGGAGGAAATCACATTTGTACTGACCACTGAACAGGAGTGCAGACAGATGGCAAGGTCACCTTTGGCCACAAGAAAAGGGTGCCTAGAATACTCAGGGAGCAATCTCCCTCTGGGGTATCCAGTAAGCCCCAGAAGCACTGTGTTCAGAAGCCTGGGGTCTGGCCCTGGCTCTGTGATGCCAAATGAGCCCCCCCCGCCCACTTCTCTGAGCCCCAGTGTCTACACTGGCAAGTTGGGGAGAGAATGCAAACGTTCATTATGCTCTCTGAGGTCCTTGAGCATTTGAAATTCTGTAATTCTCTAGTCCAAATCAGTGATTTTCCTCTGTCCTTTGAAGAGCCCTCTGACGGGCCAGACCAGGCGAGGCCTTCTGCCTGTTTTTATGCATCAGACTTTTACAGCTTTTGCTTGACAGAAAGATTTAGTGGCTTCAAGATGGAAAAGCCCTGATCTCAGGATTGAGGCCAGCCTGGTGTCCCCTTCTGCCTTCACTAAATTCTGAATGTGTCTCCCCAGAGAAAGAAGACCCAGAGCAGATTTATCACCTCCATTTAAGGATGCCTCTCAGGTTACCACTTCACAGATAGGCAGCTGATACTCACATCAGTGTAGCATTTAGTGCCAAATGAAGGCAGATTAGCCACAGGCAGATCAGAGGGAGATAATTAATGCAAGAGGCCAGGCATGGTGGCTCACATCTGTAATCGCAGCACTTTAGGAGGCCAAGGTGGAGGATCACTTGAGGCCAGGAGTTTGAGATCAGCCTGGGCAATAGTGAGACCCCATTTCCACAAAAAATAAAATCAGCCAGGCATGGTGATGCACACCTGTAATCCTAGTTACTCAGGAGGCCGAGGCAGGAGGATCCATTAAGCCTAGGAGTTTGTGGCTGCAGTGAGCTATGATGTCACCACTGCACTCCAGCCTGGGCAACAGAGTGAGACTCTGTCAAGAAAGAAGAGAGAAAGAAGAGAGAGAAAGAAAGAGTGACAGGAACGGAGAAAGAGAGAAAGAAAGAAATGCAAGGCAGCTGTCTGGACGACTGGAAAAGCCAGTGTCTTCCTGAGATGGACAAAAGGGAGGGAGGGAGGAAGGAAGGTAGGAAGGGAGGGAAGAAGCCCATTCATATCTTTCTAGAATGTGTTCAACAATGCCTTGCCCTGAGAACAGACCCAGAAATTAAAACTGTGTCCTGTAGTCCCTGCCTGTGACAGTCCTTTCAGTTTATACCTGGACTCACACAGCTTTACACAGCACGTCTTTTGAATGACAGAAATCTAGGGTGAATATTTACCTTCAAAAATCAAACCTTTGGGATTAGTCAGTGTGCTCTGAAATGCAGAGAATAATCACAGTCCCCAGCCCCCCGGTGCATACAGGGGCTCATGCATGAATGTGCCTTGTCCATCCTCCTCAGCACGAGAACTGCTGGGGCCCATAAAAACAGACAGATGAGCAGAGCGGGGCTCCTCCTGGGGGCCCACGTGTTGCCTGTTCCAGACCCAGCGAGGCGGCACCCTGGACTCTGCACTAACAGGTACACCACCATGGGTTATGGAAGTTGTAAAAAGAGATGTGTGTTGGTGACACAAGTCCCATAAACAGGCCCTGCCTAAGAAGCCTCACATGCAAATCCCTCTTTTAACCAATGAACGTTGGCAGCTTTGAGCTTCTTTGTGTTGGAGGAACGTTAAGACAGCTCAGGCCTGAAGTGAAACCTTCTACCCACTGCTTTGTGCGACAAGCCTGCCATTGTGTATGGCGTGTAACATCTCCCTGAAAACCTACAGCTGAGCCAGGTGCAGAAAAGCTCACCCTGAGTCTCCGCAGGACAGCTGTGACCCGCCTCTGGAGGTTGTCCCAGCGCTGGTTGCCCTCGTGGACCATCTGCTTCAGCCTGCTGGCCGTGTCCGTGCGGTTCTCCCGGGCCAGCCGCCGGTACTGCTTGTTGATGAGCTCCAGCTGAGTGAGCCGCTCGTGGATCTGCCGCTGAAAGGCCTGCACCACACGGAGGGGTCAGAGCCAAAGCGTGCAGAGTGCCAGGACGCCCTCCTTCCCTTCTACACCCTAGGCGACCTGCTGCCAGGGGTTCACCCCCCGAACTGCAATGGCAGCAGAGGGCCCAATTCACCGGTCCTGATGCCAGCTACAGAACAGGCTTTCAAGTTCATTGCATAGCCGCTGGCATACATCAGCATCTTGCAAAGCCGTCTCAGCAGCTGGGGAAAGGCCGTGGATTAGGCAGCCCTCGTCAGAGATGAGGGGAAACTGGCTACTTAGGGAGGTCATTTCAGCAGCTGCCCTGCTCGCTGCAGGCTGAGTTATGACCAGGAGGCTGGGAAGGAGAAGGTGCTCACCTCAAACCTCTTCAGTTCCTCCTTTGCACCCGTGTACAACACCTCTGAGGAATTTGGGCAGGCCGCCGTCCTCTCGGCAGACTTGAGCCAGTCCTCAAAGCGGGAATAGTCGTCTAAAAACTTCTGCCACAGACGCCACGTTTCCTCGATTCTGATGGGAGGGAAGCGACTTAACAGAAGCCATCCCCTCCCAGCCTGTGCTTTGCTACTTCTTTAATCCCCTGACACTTGCACTGTTTAGTAGGGGAGACCCTGTTACCCCTTCTGGGAAATCACAGGGACACCACTTCTTGTCTGTGCTCCTCCCACCCGGGAATGCCAAGCACCCCAGAGCTCCTGCTTCACAGAGGCTAAAAAAACTAGGAAACAGGGCTGCCTCCACGAAGGCCTGGCTAGGTCAACGGCCTAGCACAGCGGCCAGCCCACAGCCACACCCTGCACAGGAGAGCTGGGGAGAGACATGACTCCCATTACGTTTCTCTTGAATAAATCCTTTGATAAGCACTGGGCCTTCTCTGCCAATACCTGGTATATTTCTATTTTTTTTTTTTTTTTTGAGACGGAGTTTCACTCTTGTTGCCCAGGCTGGAGTGCAATGGCACGATCTTGCCTCACTGCAACCTCTACCCTCTGGGTTCACGTGATTCTCCTGCCTCAGCATCCTGAGTAGCTGGGACTACAGGCATGTGCCACCATGCCCGGCTAATTTTGTATTTTTAGTAGAGACGGGGTTTCTCCATGTTGGTCAGGCTGGTCTCGAACTCCCAACCTCAGGTGATCCGCCCACTTCGGCCTCCCAAAGTGCTGGGATTACAGGCGTGAGCCACTGTGCTGTCCTACCCGGCGCATTTCTAAGTGAAACAGTTACTGTGAGTGTGGTCAGAAGGGTATACTGCGTTCAGCTGACCACGCGGAAGACATCTGGGGGAGCTGAGCTCTTACTTCATGCGCCGCTCCATGGACATGGCACAGATGTTCCTCCAGCGTCTGTCCAGGCTCCTGGTCGTCTGCTGGATCGAGTCACACTCGGTCTCATTTGCACAGGCATCAGAGTCGTGCAGGAGGACGTCACAGATGTTAAACACAGACTCCACCCCAGCACTGTGTTGTTCAATATCTCGCTGCAGATCCTGTGATTACAACAGAGTAAGAAACCTCTTGAGATGTTGGTAGCGGCAGGAGGGTCAGCATCAAAGGACTTCCATTCCTCCCTCCCTTCTCCCAGCCCAGGGGATACTTCTCTGGGTGCATTTCCACCGTGGGATCGGCAGTACACATTGAATCCCTCTCATCTTTGTGCTATCAGCACCTGATACAAAGGTTAAACACTGGAACATCTAGGAGTTATGTGCTGAACCCTGTGAGGGGTGGCACAGCGGTGGGTGTCCTCTGTACCCTGACAGGTGGTGCCATTACCGTTGAGAGCCCATCACCCCACAGACTCCAGGTACACATGGGATCTACTCCATACCACCCAACCCCAAAGGCCTCCAGTTTAGACAGGCTTTCAGGGAGGTCTTCTTTAGAAACTGAGTCTCCCCCTATGATGGATTTGCTGCTTAAAAGAAAAAAAGAAAAAAAGAAAAAAAAAAAGAAATAAACTGAGTCTCTTCAGCAGGAACTCTCAACCTTTTATGGGCTACCAAACTCTTCAATCTACTAAGACCTTGATGTCTTCACACACACACCAAATGGTGCATGCAGCAGTGTGGGCACCCACAGCCTCCCCGTGAGCACATTCAAGGGCTTCATCAGCCCAAGAGAGGAATTTGGGGTACAGAGCTCGCCTCCCCAGCTGATAAAGTCCAGCCATGGCTATGGTGGCTTGGGGAGAACATGGGATCTCTGGAGTCTTGTCCTTTGATGGTAATAGTGATGCAATCCCCAGTTTGGGAAAAATAACATTTATGAAGGGAAAATGCATGGTCACAGGAAAAAACTGGAAAACCTCTTTAGGGATAAACATGGCCTTTTTAGTCATGATGAGATAATACTTCTTCTGTGCCCCATGGGTGGGCTGTGGGGAGGGAGAGAGGTGAGGAACCTGTTTTGCCATTCTGGATGAGTTAGACATCCCTGATGTCCAAATGCTGCGGTAAGTGTCATAAGACTACACCATTAATTTTAATATCCAAATTACATTGTGAGAAAGCAAAGACTAAGTTAAATTCTATTTTAATTATTTGATAATATATCAATATCTGAAACCTACACTACTTTAAATAAGTCACTATTAACTAGACTAAATCCAATTCCCAGAACTCAACAAAGTTCAGTTATTAAGAGGATTATAAATGGTAGCTGCCACCATCTACAGAAAGGCAATACAGGGTTCATTCCAGGTCACTTTGATATTTAAATAATTTGAGATTACGACTATATTACTAGATGGGACTACTGTTTCCTTTCCTTCCTTCCCTTTCCCTTTCCTTTCCTTCCTTCTTTCTTCCTCTCCTCCCCTCCCCACCCCACCCTTCTTTTCTCTTCTCTTCTCTTTTCTTTTTGAAAAGGAGTCTCCCTCTGTCATCCAGGCAGGAATGCAATGGCACAGTCTTGGCTCACTGCAACCTCCGCCTCCCGGGTTCAAGCGATTCTCCTGCCTCAGCCTCCCCAGTAGCTGAGATTACAGGTGCCCGCCACCACACTCAGCTAATTTTTGTATTTTTAGTAGCGACGGGATTTCACCATGTTGGCCAGGCTGGTCTTGAACTCCTGATGTGAGCCACTGCACCCGGCCGGGAATACTGTTTTCTTTTTTTTTTTTTCTCCCCCCCCCCCCCCGCCCGAGACGAGGGTCTCACTCTGTCACAGTGGTACAGTCTTGGCTCTCGGCAACCTTTACCTCACAGGCTCAAGCGATCCTCTCACATCAGCCTCCCAAGTAGCTGGCCCCCACACTCAGCTGATTTTTTGTATTTTTGGTAGAGATGGGGTTTTACCATGTTGCCCAGACTGGTCTTGAACTTCTGACCTCAAGCAATCCACCCCCCCTCAGCCTCCCAAAGTGCTGGGATTATAGGGATGAGCCATCACGCCCAGCCTCTATTCTCTTACTTTTCTTCATATAAATGCACAATTCTGATCAATGTGTGTTTACGCTGATATGAGAGAATAAAATTCTAACCTGCCAACCGAATTTTAAATTAGGCAGTTTCTAACACTGATCCCGAATACAAATGAAAACCAGAAGGTTACATTCAGAAGAGATGTGTTTTCCACTTGGCCACCTTGAGTGCACTGTGAAGAATGTGAAGGGTGATTTCTTCAAAGCTCTGCAGTGTGGGCAGAATGCCAGCTATGCTAGCGTGGTGGGAGTCTCCCTGGAGTAGATTTGAGGACTAACTTTAAAGTTATTACATCTAAATTAAATTCCAGTTTTAAGAACTCTTACCAGTTCACAGAACTGTCATGGGCTTTTCTAAAATTAACTGGTAGTTGGGCCAGGTGCAGTGGCTCACACCTGTAATCCCAGCACTTTGGGAGGCTGAGGCAGGCAGATCACGAGGTCAGGAGTTTGAGCCCAGCCTGGCCAACATGGTGAAAACCCCACTCTACTAAAAATACAAAAATTAGCTGGGTGTGGTGGCACGCGCCTGTAATCCCAGCTACTCGGGAGACTGAGACAGGAAAACCGCTTGAACCCAGGAGGTGGAGGTTGCAATGAGCTGAGGTTGTGCCACTGCACTCTAGCCTGGAGACAGAGTGAGATTCCGTCTCAAAAAACCAAAAAATTAACTGGTAGTTTAGACACATATCCCATTTAAATACTAAAATAATAAGTTAGGAACCCTAATACCGGTGCTAAATGAATAATTTTAATCATTCTAACTGAAAGATGCCCATGACCTCATCTGGCTCCAGCTGGGTAAGGTCTAGTTGAAAAGCAGAGAGAAGTTCTAGTTTATGGACAATATGAATGCCCTGTATTTTAATAAACTTTGCAATTATCCTACATTATTTATTCAGCTTACATTGAATAAAATGGCTCAAGAAAACTGATTACTATTTAGGGTAAATGGCCATAAGAAATGAGCTCTACAATAACTTATCAAAGACCATCAACATCTTGGTTAAAAAAAAAAAAATTTCGACTTTTCTAAAAATATTTAAAAAAAATTTTTTTTAAACCACATAAAACACCACACAATGGCCTACTAGTTACCTTGTAAAATAAAAAATAAAAACTTTAAAATGCAGACCGCTTAACTGCTAGACAAGAACATTTTGCAAACTGAAATAATCCTACCACTAGTATCCACGGAGACATAAGTGTGCACAATTATTAGGTTTTAGAAACTGTCCAAACCTAGAGAAAAAGTAGATTTAAGAAACAAAACAATGAGAAAGACTTTTGCCAACAGTTCTAACAGGCTCCTGTTCCAGTGTCATTTTTCTGCCCCTGGCAGGTGACAGAGCACTGGGGTTGGGGAGGAACTTGGGGATGGGGTGGGGTACAGAGCAAGAGGAAACGAGGAAACACGAAACTGGAGAAGAGAATGCAGCCAGGAAGAATGAGAATCAAAAGGAACTTCAAAACAGAAGGTAAGGGTGGCTGAGAAGAAAAACAGGCTGAAAGGGCAGAAAATCACAGAGGGTGAAACCCCCAGTGCCAGCTCCTGACTGTCTCTGTGGGAGGGGCTTGGGCAGCAAGCAGGTGGGACGGGGTGGTAGTGGGATGGCTGAGGGGGTTTGAGGAGAAGCTCAGCTCAGCGGGGGCTACTGGCGATTAGCCAACGCAAGGGTAACTAACAACTCCAAGCATTATCTGGCACCCTACAGAGAAACAAGCAACCAACCAACGAACAAACTTGGCAAGGGATCTTAAAGATTCAGTGAAAGTGGTTTGTGATTTAAGGGCCGTGTGCGGTGGCTCACGCCTGTAATCCCAGCACTTTGGGAGGCTGAGGCAGGTGGATCACGAGGTCAGGAGTTCAAGACCAGCCTGGCCAAGATGGTGACACTCTGTCTCTACTAAAAATACAAAAATTAGCCAGGTGTAGTGGTACACAGTGTCACAAAACCGCCACCATTTCCTGTGCATTTTAAAGATGATATATTCCACAGGAATAACCCCTATTGCCTTTATATACCTAAAGGTGTTCTACATAAGAAAGGTGAAACAGAAAGGACTTTTATAGGGTCTGACCCCTCCCCTACCAGGTACCTTACGGTGAGGATTCAGGGATCATGGTTCTTAGCTACTTTTGGGGACTGTGGGCTCTTCTAAAGGCAATGCTAGGTGATGCCATGTTTTTAGGTCTTATGTTGGAAGCAATTAATTTATTATATTTAATTTGAAAAGTAAACATAGGTAAGGCGGTTTTTTTAACCCAGACCAAAATTGGTCACTAGGTAAGGTTTTAGAAAGTGGCCTATACATAATTCTTTTGTGTGACACATTTGTTTCCAGTGTTTTGGATGGGCGACTTAAGGTCAGTATCATATAAACACACTGTCACTTACTCTTTTCAACGAAAATACTAATAGCATCCTGAGGACATCAGCAGTAGGCAGAATAATGACAATGACACCCCACCCCCACCCCAAAGATCTCCAGATCCAAATCCTGGAACCTGTGAATATGTTAGATTCCATGGTCAAGGAGAATTAAGGCTGCTAATCAGCTGACCTTAAAATAGGGAGATCATCCTGGATTCTCAGGGTGGGCCACTTAACAGCAAAAGAAGAGTCAGCTAGAGGGAGATGTGACAGGAAGATGCAACGGTGCTGGCACTGAAGGAAGAAGGGGCGTGTGTGCCAGGCAATGTGGGTGGCCTCTAGAAGCCAGAAAAAGCCAAGTCTTCTCCGTTAGAGCTTCCAGAAAGGAACGCAGCTCTGATGACACCTTGATCTTACCTCAGTGAAATCCAATTCAGATTTCCAGCCTCCAGAAATATAAAAAATTTGTGTTTTTAAAGCAGCTAAATTTGTAATTTGTTAGAGCAGCAGTAGAAAACTAATATAGTATCTAACTTCTTTACAGTAAAGGTGGTACTGAACACCAATATCATTAATTTTTTTTTTAAGTAACCAAGAACTAGAAATGTCATTAAGGTGATGCTGAATTCTACAGAGAGAATTTACAAATCAACCAGATTGAAATTATGTGCCATTGCAGGATGGGAAGAAATAAGGCTAAGAGAATAGCAGTGGCTCCAAATTGTATGCTTTTGGGAACAAGTTCCTTGCAATTTAATGTTTTGTCACACTTTGGATTTATAAAAAGTTAACACACAATCAACAGCCCCTGCCAAATTTAGCCACCCATTCTTCAAAAGGAAAGATATTGCCAGCTTCCATATAATCTACCTGAAAAAACTCACCACTCAGGGTAAATTGTTATTTGAAGGCCTTGCCTTTTCACAGACTGTCTAAAGATATTCATCCTAGTGGATCACACTTGTGAGTAAAACTGATGTGTTCAGTAGCTGTGACTCCAATGAGAAAGGCATTAAAATCTCTGCAATGTCCATTAAAATTCCATAATACTTATATCAATATTCTCTTCTGCACAAACCAGAGACAGAGTCTACATGACCTCAATGAAAAAAACACACTTAAAGTTCCAAGGCTAAGTGGAAAAACCAGTATTTTTAATTTGTAGCATTTACAAATTATACTAGTTTGAAAGCCAGAGAACAGGCATCATTTAAACAGTAATTGTAACAGCACTTAGAAAAGTCAAGAACAGGGAGGGCCAGGCATGGTGGCACCTGTCTGCAGTGCATCTAGTCAGGAGGCTAAGGTGGGAGGATCATTGAGCCCAGAAGTTCAAGACCAGTCTGGGCAACATAGGTTGACTCCATCTCTTAAAAAAGAGTCAATGGCAAGGCCAGGTGCAGTGGCTCACGCCTGTACTCCCAGCACTTTGGGATGCTGAGGTAGGTGGATCACGAAATCAGGAGATTGAGACCATCCTGGATATGGTGAAACCCTGTCTCTACTAAAAATACAAAAATTAGCTGGGCGTGGTGGCATGTGCCAGTAGTCCCAGCTACCCAGAAGGCTGAGGCAGGAGAATCGCTTGAACCCTGGAGGCAGAGCTTGCAGTGAGCTGAGATCATGCCATTGCATTCCAGCCTGGGTGACAGAGTGAGACTCTGTTTTTAAAAAAAAAAAAAAAAGTCAACAGTAGCATCAAATATTGAATCTGGTGAAAAAGGTTCACCCCAATTCTATCCCTAAGCACCTGAGGTGTGTGGTGGAGGCTTAACATGAAGAAAACAGATTCGAGTCTGAGAATCACACTGCTTCTATGGTCCAAACAGAATCTGCCCACAGATCTGAGAAAAACAGGTAAACAAAAGCTAAAGAAAGAATAAGATAAACTTACCTATTTAAAACAAATAAAGACAAATCCAGGCATTGCATGTGAGAATGAGCATGTGGCCAGGAGACCCGAGAAGGCAGGAAAGCGGATTCAATAAACTAGTGATAGCAAAGAGCACCTGCTAGATGGGTACAATGACAAACACTGGCAGAAATCAGTGGCTTTCAAACTGCAGTTTCCAGGGTTGGCTCAGAGCACATATACCTGATAACAAAAATGCACAGAGCATTGCAGCTCTTAAGAGGCTTCCTAAACTACTGGTCTAAGCATGTTCTTTACCACACCTTTTCTTTTAAAAAAAATTTTTTTTTAATTTTTTTTTTTTTTAAGAGATGGTGTTTCACCATGGTGCCCAGGTTGGTCTCGAACTCCTAAGCTCACGCAATCTGCCCACCTCAGCCTCCCAAAGTGCTAGGATTACAGGCGTGACCCACCGCACCCAGCCTATCACACCTTTTCTTGTTTTGATTTTTTAAAAAGCTGTATCAGTCACACACAATATGATCCCATGCAAACCTTCCTTGGTTAGAAAAGTTGCTTTTCTTTCAATTCATTGCCTTCCAAAACTATATTAACAGAACACAACAACAATCAGAGTTAAAAAAAGACATAATTTAAAAAACCTTGGCCAGGTGCGGTGGCTCACGCCTGTAATCCCAGCACTCTGGGAGTCCGAGGCGGGCAGATCACCTGAGGTCAGGAGTTCGAGACCAGCCTGGCCAACATGGTGAAACCCCGTCTCTATAAAAAACAAAACAAAACCTTATTTACTTCAGTGTGAACTTCCCAGAAAAAGAAAAACAAACAAACAAAACAAAAAAAACAACCTTATTCACCACCAAGGTTAAGGTTTGCCTCTTAAACATGATTCACTCAGTTCACAAAAAGCAACGTGAATGTGGAAGGGAGCACTCGAGATGGAGGCAAGAACATGGAAAGGTGGTCAGTTTTCTCTGGAAAGAGCAAACCAATGTTATGAAATGGGAGCACGTGAACACACATAGACATATACATGGGGAGTGCCTGAGTCACTGCACATCGTGGACACCTGTCCTCTTTCAAGAGCTCATTTCTGATTGTCCCACCTGCTGCTCAGCGAGCCTCTTCTGGATCTCTTGATCATCGCAGACGTCATAAACAACAGGCTTGGAAAGCTCAGACTCAATTCGAGCCAACCAGGTGCGAAGGTTGCTCATGTTTTTGTCCAACTGCTGAATAAAAGCAAAGGTCTCCTTCAGCTTCTTCACCCTAAACATATTTGCAGAAAAATAAAAGATAGAAAACAAAAGCCCAATACTTAGTGGTGACAGAATGTGCCAATAAGGGCATTGCAGTGTAAAAAACAATCTACTTTGCTTTGATTTTATATCAGGAACAACTCACATATCACCAGATACAAGTTCTCAGAGAAGATGTGAAGCTTTGCAAAGCTGTTATTTCTGTTGATTTTCAAAAGGACTGAGAGTTAATCCACCTATGCAAATATGGAAGTCTTATCATTCCCAGAGTGAGATCCTGAGACCCAGTCCACTGTCCTGAGGCTTCAGAGGTGAGAAAATATATGCCAATTTTTCTAAATGGAAACAACTACTCCTAACTTCTGTCCAGTTTCTGCCGTGGGTATGCCCGAGACTGCAGCGGCCAGTCATCTACCCTGGGAGATTAAAGATGTTACATGCCTGGGTCACAGTTCACTTGGTGGCATTTGGTCCACAAGGCCTCTTATGGGACCCTCCCTTTTGGCAGGGAACATGTGCCAAGCCCTACCACTTCTGTCTGAGGGGTTTGCCCAGCGGTATACATTGCACCAGCCCATGTGGATGGATTTTGGGGCATCTCTGTCCGTCAAAAAGGGAGGAGGCAAAGGAAATCTGCATGCAAGCGCAGTTCTAAATGGGATGTCCCTCGCCAATCTGCCTCCGCTCCCAGCCAGCCCAACTCGGCGTGGAGCAGATTTGAAAGCACACACATGGCATGAGTGCAGCTTGGCGTGCACGTCAACATGCTGTCAAGGGGAAGTGATGTAGCTGTTGAGGGAAAACAATCTTTTTTCGACATATAGACTAAAATAAGATGCTCCAATAAACTGCTTTCCTTAAACTCCTCAAGTCGAGTGAGTAGAGCCAGGATCTGTCCTGGCATTCTGTGGGATCTGTCATTAATCCCAGACACTTACAAGTAATGGCTCCAGGCTAGGCATGGTGGCTCATGCCTGTATCTCAGCACTTTGGGAGACTGAGGTAGACGGATCACGAGGTCAGGAGTTTGAGACCAGCTTGGCCAACATGGCGAAACCCTGTCTCTACTAAAAATACAAAAAATTAGCCAGGCGTGGTGGCAGGTGCCTATAATCCCAGCTACTGAGGAGGCTGAGGCAGGAGAATCACTTGAACCCACGAGCTGGAGGTTGCAGTGAGCCGAGATCGTGCCACACTCCAGACTAGGTAACAGAGCGAGACTCTGTATCAAATAAAAAAAAAAAAAAAAAAAAAGCAATGGCTCCAATGTAAAGTTCCCACTCATCAATACCTACGCTGGGAGATGCTGATGCTGTCAGAACTGCGCCCCATGGCTGGGAGCTAGGGAGAGAAATGGGGCACTGACCTTAACTCTCAGGAAATACTGCACTCCAGGTCTCCATCACCTCTTACTTGACCGAACAACCTCCTCTCAGCCCCCTAGGCTTCCTGTCCACTTTTGGTTCTGTAGCCAAAGTATAAATAAGTTTTACAACACAAGTCTGATGCATGCTCAAAGCCTTCAATATTCCCTGCCCTACCCTGAAAAACTGGTTCAGCCCCCTGATCTGTGTATGTCAAGCATTCAGAGGCCACTCTGCACTAGCCTTGCACTCTCTGACACTGAGCACCCACCAGGTCAGGGACCGCCACAGCCAGGCTGCAGCGGGCGAGTGTCCTCTGCACACGAAGCACCTCCCACAGTGCCTGGTGGGCAGGAAGCTCTCCACAAATGCTTGGTGAATGGATAAATATGGACAAGCTCTTCCACTAGAAGCTATGATTTAAGTAGACCATGGAGTAGTCATGTAAGTGTGGATTAAAAAAAAATTGTATCTTACAATTGACCAAGTCAATCCAAGGGACTGACTTCTACTTCTAGTTCTGTTCCCAGCTACAAGATTTAATGAAAGTCCTTTCACCTCAGCCCTCTCATTTCTCGTACACCTTCCCGGCCCCTTCACTTCAGGGAGGTGTAGCATCAGGTGAGGTGAAGCCAGAACTCCAGAGACAGGCAGACCTGGGCCCAAATTCCATTCTCCCATCTAAGAGCTCTGCACTCTGCAAAGTGCCCCACTGCTGACTCCCAGTTTCCCCATTACTTGTAAAATTATCCGCCTTGCAGGTGGTGGTGAGATTGAAATAAGAGGCTTCATGTAAAGTCATCTGCACAGAGTGAATGCTGACTGGGACCACGTGATACTACCGTCATGCTTTATTTACACAGTTTGGACGTCATAAAGTTCTTTCATAAATACTTTATTCTCAAAGGCAAGCCGGGAAGAAGGCCGTATAGTCTGGTCGTGGAAGAACACAGACTCTGTGGTCAGGGCCTGGGTTTGTGTCCTGGCCATGTTTAATGTCATCTGTAAAATGGTGTTAATAGGCCAGGTGTGATGGTTCATGCCTGTAATCCCAGCACTTTGGGAGGCTGAGACTGGCGGATCACGAGGTCAGGAGTTGGGAGACCAGCCTGACCAACATGGTGAAACCCTGCCTCTACTAAAAATACAAAAATTAGCCAGGCGTGGTGGCACGCACCTGTAATCCCAGCTACTCAGGAGTCTGAGGCAGGAGAATCACTTGAACCCGGGAGGCGGAAGTTGCAGTGAGCCAGGACTGCGCCACTGCACTCCAGCCTGGGCAACAAGAGCGAGACTCAATCTCGGAAAAAAAACCAAACCAAAACAAAAAAACAGTAGCAGTAATACCTTCCTTCACTGGTAGCTGAGGGGACTGAATGAGCTATAACATGTGAAAGGCAGAATGCCTCATAAATGCCCAGCAACTTACAGTCATGGTAAGCTTCAAGGAGGCATGTTTTCCAAATTACATTCTTATTGCAAACACCACAAGGATAAGGATATGTTCCCTTCAAAACCACAGATGATTTATTAAAAAGGAAGTAACAGAATCCGGCGCCCAGCCTGGATACAGCTGTAACCTAGATCTCACCTTCATTCCTACAGCTTCAGAGGTACACTCTCCTCACTGCACTATCTTGCCACCTTGATTGTCTTGGTTCCAGAAAGAACACTCCAGGCAACTCCCAGGGTAGCTGGGAGCCCCTGGCACCGTGGGACAAGGAGTACTCCAGGCAGTACCCAGGGGACTGCCCTCCTGGAAGGCTCTGCTGGAGAAGAGGCCTGGCCACGAGAGCTTCCCAGGGTGGGGGAAGGGCTCAGGCTTGTGACCTCTGCACAGCTCTCCTGCCCTCCCCACTCCTCCCTCTTCCCAGAATGAAATCTCCCACGGCCTTCATCTAGCTCTGATCCTATTCCACCATAAGAATCCCAGCCTCTTTCTTATTTTGAAAAGAAGAGGGCTAGAATCCAAGTATTTTTTTTTTTTTTTTTTTAAAGATGGGGTTTCACCATGATGGCCAGGCTGGTCTTGAACTCCTGACCTCAGGTGATCCACCCATCTTGGCCTCCCAAAGTGCTAGGATTATAGGCGTGAGCCACTGCACCCGGCCACCAAGTATTTTTTTATATACTTTTTCTTATTTTTTTTTTCTGTTTCCTTCTTTATCTCCTCTCTTCTAACTTAAAAGCAATGAACAGAGGGCGGTGGTTCACACCTGTAATCCCAGCACTTTGGGCGGCCAAGGCGGGCGGATCACGAGGTCAGGAGTTGGAGACCAGCCTGGCCAACATGGTGAACTCCGTCTCTACTAAAAATACAAAAAATTAGCTGAGTGTGGTGGCACACGCCTGTAGTCCCAGCTACTTGGGAGGCTGAGGCAGGAGAATTGCTTGAACCCAGGAGGCGTGAGTTGCGGTGAGCTGATATCATGCCACTGCACTCCAGCCTGTGCAACAGAGCAAGACTCTATCTCAAAAAAAAAAAAAAAAAAAAAGGCAACGAACACACTGAAGAATGCATGGGTTGAAATGAAGGGTGCTAACTAGCAACACAATAACCTGGGTACAGAAGCACAGGGATGTGGTGATCTCAAACTGTTAACCCTCGGGGTAAGGTGTGCAACAAAGCAGAGGGGGTATGCAGAAGGTGGGGGAATAATTTGCTTGGTTTCCCCAGGACTGTGGTATCCAAAATGGGGTGCTCAGGACAAACCAATGGAATGTGGGAATAAAACAGGAGACGGTCTGTTGTCATTCCATTCTTCTAAAATTTCTATATTGTGGATGCTTTAAAATGATAAACTTTATTATTAAAATGAAACATCTGTATCCCATGCTGATGTCTACATGTGCCAGGCCTGTGGTACTTCATGTTAGCAACTACTTTTTTTTTTTTTGAGACAGAGTCTCTAACGCCCACGCTGGAGTGTAGTGGTGAGATCTGGGCTCACCGCAACCTGTGCCTCCCAGGTTCAAGCAATTCTCCTGCCTCAGTCTCCTGAGTAGCTGGGCTTACAGGCGCTTGGCACCATGCTCAGCTAATCTTTGTATTTTTAGTAGAGACAGGGTTTCCCCATGTTGGCCAGGCTGGTCTCAAACTCCTGACCTTGACCACACGCCTTGGCCTCCCAAAGTGGTAGCATTACAGGCATCATTTACTCTTTATAACAATGCTAGGAGACAGGTAATATTATCTCTACTTGACAGATGAGGAAACTGAGGCACAGAGCGTAAATAGTTTGCCCAAGTCACATGGTTAGTAATGGAGTCAGGCTTCTAACCTGGGCAGTATGGTCTGGAGCTGCTATTTTTTTTTTTTTTTTGAGACGGAGTTTTGTTCTTTTTGCCCAGGCTGGAGTGGTGCGCAATGGCACAATCTTGGCTCACCACAACCTCCACCTTCTGGATTCAAGCAATTCTCCTGCCTCAGCCTCCTGAGTAGCTGGGATTACAAGCATGCACCACCACGCCCAGCTAATTTTTTGTATTTTTAGTAGAGACAGGGTTTCACCATGTTGGTCAGGCTGGTCTTGAACTCCTGACCTCGTGATCCACCCACCTTGGCCTCCCAGAGTGCTGGCATTACAGGCATGTGCCACCGTGCTGGGTCCAAAGCTGCTGTTCTTAAGCACTACCCATCCTCTCACATAATCCCACACACACTAACGTGCACATATGGGAGGTACAGGATTGTTTTGCTGCTGTCAGAGAACATGACCAGAAGTCTGGACTCATAGCTCAGGATACATTGGGGATAGGATCTGATATAATGGATGCTACAGCTTGGGGCTCTTAGCCGGTGCCTGGGGAAGAGGCCAGAAGGCTCAATACATGCTGCTCACATTTCCCTTCCATGATTTTCTTTCACTAAACACTTAACCATTGCCTTGTCTTGGATCCTGCATACGTCCTGAGGATTCAGAGATCACTAGAGGATAGGCCTTCTTCCCAGAGAGGTCATCACCTAACTTAGATGTAATGTTGACCTTATAATACAACATAGGAGCTGCTCGATAAATAACTGTTGAAGGAGTGAATGATGTTCACTCATACCTTTCGATCTATCTGATTTGTCTTCTTCATAAAAGAGGTGGCCATGTTAGATTGTAGAGAAAAGAGGTAAAGACCAAGCATATCAGAGCACTTTTGCCGCAAAGCAGTGTGCTGCCATCCTAGCAGCCACTTGTGCTCCTCAGCCCTGGTTTCACACGGGCCAGTGAAGTGCTGCCAGACACTCACATCAGAGGCTTACTTAGTGCAAATTCAAGAGGAAGTGACAAAGCACTCATCCAACCAGGATGCAGCCTGTACATCCCAAACTCCATCCAGAGGTCTAATACCCCTAAATGCCTGGGAATACAAATGCCGTTCCTCAGATCATCAGGTAACCACTTACTCCGGGACCCATCAGGTGCACTGCTGAGTAGGCATCGTTCTGTTCTGTACAGACACTGTCATCTAATTATCACCTCTCCCAGGTCAAGAAGTATTTGTGTTTTGCACACCCAGGCAACTGACCTCCACATGTGAGGCCTTGTTAATACTGCTATCGAACAATTTAAAATCTCGAGTTCGTATCTGGAAATAAGAAAACCTATTCAGAACCCAGCCTGCTGGCACACAGAAGCAATCCCAGCACTGCCTGACATCAGCTACCTGAGCCGGCTGCTTCCACGGCCCCCATCTCTACAGCTGCCCAGGTTTTCACCCAGGTGCTCTTAGCATTTCTCACGCAGACATTTCAACAAATAACATTTCTCCAGGAAAAAGCAGCATTTAAAAACCCAGTTCTGAGAATCAGAAAAAGAAAATTTTTAAGTACAAAAGCCAAGTTTTCCATCTGCGTAGGCTCTTTATTGGGAGACCTGAACAAAAGCAAAATGTTTTCTATGAAACCAAACAAAAGAATTATGCCTAAGAGTCACTTTAAATTAGAAGAGTTCTTCTGCAGTGACTCTGGGTAAAAATGCAGGAAAGAATCAAGACAAATAAAGTTTTTCTTTTAACTAGCGACGGATGAGAATATAACATTGAGGAACACTGCTCTCCTTCCAAACAAACAAAATCAAGCCAGGTCAGCATCATGCTATATACCAAGCCTAAGCCTTTACAATGTATAAGGAAGGCTTTACATGTCAAATATATACACATGGAATAATTTACCATTTAGTCCTATCCTCTAAGTGCTGAGGAGTCTGCAGTTAAATTATAATAAAATCCCTAAATCAACCTAAGTTAACAAAAAAATTCCTATGCCCATGTGGACAGCCTTATTTAAAAAATACTAAGGAAAACTGAGATGGTTCAAGTATCTGAATTTGTGTTAATATAAACAAATAGTCAAACCTGTGGGCAGCTGTCAGTTCCAAAAAACACTGTTCAAATCCTGTACAATTGTATCTTTTTATGTGACTAAACATCCTTATGGCAAAATAATGCATTACTCCAAGATCCTGAAGCCCTGATTTAGGGGCAGAAGCATTACAATACACATCTGAGCTCACTGCCTCTTTGAAGCATTTTTGTCACCGGAGGACTTCCATTTTCCACACAGCATAATCGCTCCTCTGCCCTGCTTGTCAGAGGCAGACTGCAGACACCACACGCATGCTGACGCTAGGAAAGAACCCATCCCCCGATGGCTGAGCACACACACTCTGCAGCCACCATCTCATCAGTGATTTCTATTGTAACCAAAGCGACACGGCCAGAGAGCAAGACACAAGGGACAGCAGCTGGTGCCTCGGCCCTATGCAGAGCTGATGACGAAAATGGCACTTACTGTTGATGAGAAAAAATCATTCCTTATGTTTAAGCGAAAGCTCCAAGTTCCCGGCTGCACCTCCACCTCCCAGGGCCGAGGCAGCCCCTCCCCCTGCCCAGCGTGCCCTCTTCACTGGTTCAGCATCTTGCACAGAGGCGGACTCAGCCCTCTCCAAGGCTCCTTGTGGGCACGGCTGGCTCACAGGCACAGGGCAGTGCCAGCAGGAAGAAGACACCTTCTTCTCCCCTGCTAACCGCAATTTTTAATCTCAGTTTTCTCCCTTCCAATAAACAAATATCTCCAGCTCTTTCCTCACACACACAGTCTTTGTTCTGACGCTCCAGGATTGCAACGCTGGGAGAAGAAAGTCACAGTGTTATCTTGGCTATGGGTTATTTATGAAGTGCTATAAACGGAGAGAAGAAACATTTAGATTTGGGGCATGCAAAAGAGGATTTCTGTCCTCCTCAAATTAAATTTCTCTGTTTCAGGTTTAAAAGAAACAGCAAAACTGGAAGCCCCTGAGTCCAATAGGGATGGCTTCCTCTCATCCTCTTAAAGAAGAAATTTCCCTGTGGGGGTTTTCTGCTCTGTCCTTTTGGTCCTAAACATCTTGGCTTAGAAGGGTCAGAGAGTTCATTTAGTTCATCTGGTTTGTGCCAAACAATTCTATTTTGCAGTATAAACGGAATTTAGAACTTTGCAGACGAAGAAAATTTGTAATTTTCCTCGCTAGCTCCTCCCAGTGTTTACCATAATGTGAGTGTTCTACAATTCCTCCTTATTCATAGCCTCAGTTTCTCCCAACAATCCTGAGTGGCAGTGCTCGGCTTGTGTCCAGGCTACCTTAGACTCATTGCCAGCCTTATTCTGACTCGATATCATTTTTCGGGAGTCCCTAACACCCAACATTTAGTCATTATTACATCCCCACCTTGAAACACAGCAAACACGTGCTACCCTAGTGGAATTAGACGTGCAGATCTGGCAATAGTTCTCCCAAAATGCTGCATTAACTCAGGCCCACATGGTTGGCTGTTCCTGCAACCTGCTAAACACGAACCTCTGAGGCTGGACATGCCTGACGCTGGCCATCAGCCTCCTTGCTCGTTACCCCAGTGATGGCTACTCTTTCCTTGGGGGAGTTCTCCGACCCTCAGGCATTTCTGCAGGGTCTGGGAGCAGCGGCCACCCATTCTAGAGGTAGAAGGATCAGGCTGATGAAGTGAGGGAGCTTCACATCTGGCTCTCCCTGTGCTACAATAATCTCTCAATCCTTCCAGTCCCACTGGATCAGGCAACCTGCTAAGACCAATGCAAGTCAACTTTGTGACTAGCAGGATTGTTTGCTCTTCCAAAAAACCTTGAGAAAATACAGATAAAAGGAGAACAATGAAAAGCTTTATCAGCTTAAAAAGGCACATGTATTCCTGCCCATTCTGCAAGGAATGGAAAACAATCTTAACTCACAATTGCCATGGTCATAACTTCTGAGTTTAATGATAACATTTTAATTGCCACTATTATAAAGCAGGTGGGCTTTTCAGGTTGGTAGGCAAAATGTAAAGGTTATGCTTGGTTTAAAAGTTCCTTCTGATGGATTTGATATTTCTGATAGTGAGAGCAATTCAGTCTAAACAGGAAGGAGCTAATCTTTGAGGTCATACAGTACTAGGAAAGTCCCTCCATGTCAGTGGCTTCATAAGGATGACAGGCCTTGCTAGGTGCTACCATCAGAGAGAAATTTAGGAGAGAACATGAAATTGATGACATTTGTTCACGGCACATCGTAACATGACATCTTCTTCCATAATGAACATTTAGAAAGTACAAATAAGCAAAAAGAAAATTAAAATCATTTTCATTAAAATGATTCCAATCAAGAGAAAAGCCGATGTAAGCTTTCTGTAAGGTGGGGGGGTATGCCTTTCCACTTCACTGTCGAACCTATTATCAGGCACTGAACGCTTTCCTCAGATTATTCACACACGCTGCTAGAAAGAGTCTTTAAAAAGAGTTCCTCAACCCGATCCCAAGACTCTAAAAGAATTCACCAAGATGTGTAACCTGCCAGAGGGACTCACTGAAGACACAGCCCAGCCTGTGGCTACAGAGCTCCTGCACCATAGGACAAGCCAGGGTTTTCATTCATCAAACAAGTAGGGCATTCTGGGAAACAAAAGTACCTGAATTTTTAAGGAGTTCAGTTATTGGGTTCTTTTTTTTTTTTTTTTTTTAGATGGAGTCTTGCCTTGTCGCCTAGGCTGGAGTGCAATGGTATGATCTTGGCTCACCACAACCTCCGCCTCCCGGGTTCAAGCGATTCTCCTGCCTCAGCCTCCCAAGTAGCTGGGATTACAGGCGTCCACCACCATGCCCAGCTATCTTTTTGTATCTTTAGTAGAGATTGGGTTTCATCATGTTGGCCAGGCTGATCTCGAACTCCTGACCTCATAATCCGCCCACCTCAGCCTCCCAAAGTGTTGGGATTGCAGGCGTGAGCCACCGCACCAAGCCACAACTATTGGGTTTTTAAGAATAAGGGGAGGCACAGGTGAGATCACGTGGCAGGTCAATTCCTTCTCTGGCATCAGTCCCATTGAGGGGATGAGATCCAAGGACCCTCTTTTCCGAGCTTCGGTCTGTGATGGCTGTGAAGGTTAACCCAGTATCTTTTTGTCTATCACCCACCAATCCGTATCTCAACCGTTCTTAGGTAATCCAGGTTCCTCCAGAACAGAGGATCACACAATTGGTAGTTCTGAAAAATAACTTCTGTAATTAAGTTGTCTGTCCTGCATTGAGAAGTTTTGCTAAGTTACTTTTCAAAGATGTTACTAAAGGCTGGATGTGGGTAGCTCATGGCTGTAATTCCAGCACTTTGGGAAGCAGAGGTAGGAGGATCACTTGAGCCCAGGAACTCGAGACCGGCTTGGGCAATATGGTGAAACCCCATCTCTACACAAAACAAACAACAAAAACAAAAACAAAAACAAAATGTTTCCCGGGCATGGTGGTGTGCGCTTGTAGTCCCAGCTACCTGGGAGGCTGAGGTGGGAGAACTGTTAGAGCCTAAGAGGTCGAGGCTGCAATGAGCTGTGATTGTGCCACTGTATTTTCAGCCTGGGCCATACAGCCAGACTTTGTCTCAAAAAACAGGAGTGAGAGGGTCTGATGGGCACAATTAAAAAAAAAAGTTTAACTCTTTGTTTAATTTGACAAATGAACATAGAAGCATATAATTTTTTTATTTTTTTGAGACGGAGTCTCTGTCACCCAGGCTGGAGGGCAGTGCCATGATCTTGGCTCACTGCAACCTCTGCCACCAGCATTCAGCGATTCTCCTGCCTCAGCCCCCCGAGTAGCTGGGATTATAGGCGCCCACCACCACGCTCAGCTAATTTTTGTAGTTTTAAAAGCTACAAATGTAGATGGGGTTTCACCATATTGGCCAGGTAGATCTTGAACTCCTGACCTCATGATCTCACCCACCTTGGCCTCCCAAAGTGCTAGGATTACAGGCGTGAACCACAGCGTCTGGTCCAGAAGCCTATAATAAAACCACCATGCCTAGCAAATGTTCTATTTTTAGTAGAGATAGGGTTTCTCCAAGTTGGTCAGGCTGATCTCAAACTCCCGACCGCAGGTGATCTATCTGCCTCAGCATCCCAAAGTGCTGGGATTACAGGCATGAGCCACCATGCCTGGGCAATCTTTTTTTTTTGAGATGGAGTCTTGCTCTGTTGCCAGGCTGGAGTGTAGTGGTGTAATCTCGGCTCACTGTAACCTCTGCCTCCCAGGTTCAAGCAATTATCCTGCCTTAGCCTCCTCAGTAGCTGGGACTATAGACCCGGGCCACCATGCCCAGCTAATTTTTGTATTTTTAGTAGAGGTGGGGTTTCACCATGTTGGCCAGGATGGTCTCGAGCTCTTGACCTCATGATCTGCCCACCTCGGCCTCCCAAAGTGCTGGGGTTACAGGCATGAGCCACCGCACCAGACCGGCCAAACTTATTTTTCACAAGAGATGCTATTCCCTGCCAAAGCGCCACAGCAGTAGAATACTGTGGGGCAGGATGGAAAAGGCTGCATGGTGTCCTGGATCCAGGGGGCAAATGAAGCCATCAGGGAGCCCTGCAGAGCAGGTTCTTTTCGCCACTGTTCGAACATAAAGTCTGCAGCCTGTTCTTCCAACCCTTCTCTCTCTTTGTACAATGCCCAGGGTGAAGTCAGCATCAGGGATTTTATGTAAGGCTGATTTATGACAGGTCCAAGTTCGCTGCCTCAACCAACAGATTCACCTTAACGATAAACTTAGCTAAGAGCTTCTCGGCCTAGCCCTTGCTTTAAAATAAGAAAAATGATTCCCTCCCAGATTCCACAGTGCTGAAGGGATTAGGCACTCAAAATGGACTGCTCATTGCAGTGTTTCAAATGAGCAGGTCTGGGCTGTCAGGGAGGTGACACTGCCTGAGTTGAAATCCTGGTTGAGTCACATGCTGGCTGAGTAACTATGGGTAAGTTACTTAGCAGCAGTCCTTAGTTTTCTTATCTGTGTATAAAATGGGGCAATGATATTTACATTTCAGAATCACAATGTTTAAGTGAAATCATACACAAAAGGCATATTAAGAATATAGGCAGCTGACAATATATTTGCTATTATTTTGCAACTCCTTTTTCCCCCAATTGTTCTTTCCAAAAAGATTAATACAATTTCACCCACTGTTTTATCTCTTTCCCACCAAAAGGTTGGCTAAAGACAGGCAGCCAAGGGGCAGTGAGGAAAGCAAACAGCTTGTTAAACTCCAGTGTGTCATAAGCAGAGCATGAATGATTAAGAATGGACTGTCACTCTAACCTTCAGGAAACATTAGCTAGATCTTGATCCTGTATGACCCATGAACGGGCATGATGCCATCCTACCTTTGACTAGTGCCAAGGGCCCGAGAAGACTTAAGTTATAAAGGTGACCACGAAGACACGATTTATCCCACAGAAATTATCTTATTCTTAACAAACGCACTAAAACATTTGTTCATTTCAACAAACATCTGACGCACTATTCTAAGCTCTGAGAATGAGGCAGTCCAGTCGCAGGCCTCCCTGGGAAAGATCTCTCATCACTAGCTGTAACTGATGGAATCATCTTCCCACTCAATGAACATGTGACTTAAGAATCTTCTTTTGGGAAAATAATGAAAACAACCACTCCATAAATGCTGGCCCATACATGTTGGCTCATATGTGCTGTGCTGGCCCTATACCAAAGGCATGACACATATCCTCACAGCGGACAGCATGAGTGTCCTCTGATGTGAGCCAATTAGACCCATTTTACAGATGTAGAAACTGAGGCTTAGAAAGGTTAAATCACATACTCAGGATTCCACAGTGAATAAGTGGGAAAGTCAGGAATGTTTCAAAACTTGTGCTCTTAATCCTTACGTAGGTCTCCACCATGCATTTCTGCAGATTTTTTTTTTTTTCCAAATTGGCTGTGGAGAAAAGTTCAACTTGGGCCAGTCTATGTTGTCAGCCAAATCCCCCTAATATTTGTCTTCAGCAAACCCTCCACTGCTAAGGAACCAGGCATGACTCAGATTTTTTTTAGGAGGCCACGTATTTAGCCGAGATTTAAAGTCTTTAGGCTGGGTGTGGTGGCTCACATCTGTTATCCCAGAACTTTGGGAGGCTGGGGCGGGTGGATCACGAGGTCAGGAGTTCAAGACGGCCTGACCAATATAATGAAACCCTGTTTCCACTAAAAATGCAAAAATTAGCCAGACGTGGTGGCATGCACCTGTAATCCCAGCTACTTGGGAGGCTGAGACAGGAGAATCACTTGAAACCAGGAGGCAGATGTTGCAGTGAGCTGAGATCGCACCACTGCACTCTGGCCTGGGCAACAAGAGCAAAACTCTTGTCTCAAAAACAAAAACAAACAAACAAACAAAAGTCTTCTAAGATTTATCCCCAGCCTATCCTTCTAGCTCATCTCCTATACTGCAGTCAGTAGGACTTCTCATCGCTTCCTGAATGGCTTCAATGCTGCTCTACTCTGTACTGGTTTGCTCTCAACATACGTGTCACCCTCTCTGCCACCAGTAACTGCAATCCCTCATTCAGGGCCATCTGAGAACACAGCCCCTCTGTTAGGCTCTTCCTAATCCCAGGAAGATGGGACCTGAGCTCTGAAACCACTTGGTTTTATAGCTGCTCAGATACCTATTCCCATTAAGGTAACTGACACATCTTACTTTCTGCCTGTAATTCTCATAGCATTTAGCCCGGTGCCTCCGTCGATTGACTCAGGTTCACTTATGGTTTCCAGTAAACAGTAAGGTAAAGAAGATGCCAAATTATGAAGAGGATCTTACTTTCATCACCCCCCAAATTCTTTATTCACCTTATAGGTTCTCCTGTATATTCCCAATTCGATGTGTGTTCAAAACATCTGCTCACACTGCTACAGAAAGAACCCATGTGGCCAGTGGAAACACAGCTGCACAAGCGGTCCCAAGGCCAAGTGACTGTTCTCTCTATGCCAGGTGGCCACTGAAAAAACATCCACTTGGAGTTTGTCTTCAGAGAGGGAATTTGAAGATAAGACATTTAAGAACTTCGGGTATCATCGTCATTTTGGAAGGAGAGAGAAAATTATCAGCTCTATTTCTGATAAGACTACACTGGCAAATATAGCTTTGATTTGTGGTCCTCTGATTTAGGACTTGGTTGTGCCCAAATCCATACCCTAGGACAAGACAACCATGAGAGACCTGGCACTATGAGCCCACATGCTTACAGAAGACTCCTGCCCCTGCCTTGAGTGCAGGTAGTGGGGCAGTCATGGGGCCCCAGCCTCCAGAAACTGGGCCTGGGCCCTGACCTGCCTGATTTGCCATACTGAGGCAGGAACAACAGGCATGATTTCACTGTGGGGACACGTACATGCTAACACAAGAGTCAGAATTTCTAAACAATAACCCCTCCCAAGGATCCCTTTCCAAATAAGTTTCCAACTCTCATTTAAAACTACTGTAATTCATGTGAAGTTGTAAGATAAAGAAGAAATATTAACATGAAATATACTAGCATATAATTTTAAAAATAATATTGAAAGAATTTCCATTCACTTTTATCAACCTTTGCCTTAATCTGTAAACTTATAAAATTGCTGGATCATCTTAGAGGAAGCTCAGTTTACTAGATCTGTAAAATAATCACTGTTCCTGGAGAGTAAGAATCATTTTTAGGCCATTTCTTACCTTGATCCGATGACATCAAAAAGATGTTGCCAACGATCGTTAACTTTGTTGAGCTTGTCATCGATCTCAGCTGCTCTCGATTTGTTGCTGGCCTTGATCAACTGGTCACCCATCTGCTTTAACTGTAACTTGTTTTCACTAAACAAGTTTATTTCTTCCATGCAGTCCTGGCAAAGGCACCAAAACACAAAGCCTGGATTATTACCCCAAAGTCATTTCTTCTCCTGCCACAAACATACAGAGTTGCCTCTTGAAATTAAAAACAAACAAAAAATTGGCCAGATATAGTAGCTCATACTGATAATTGCAGCAGTTTGGGAGGCCGAGGCAAGAGGATCACTCGAGTACAGGAGTTCAAGACTAGTCTTTGCAGCACAGTAAGATCCCACTGTTTCCTCTCACTGATTTCTTCTAACCTACTTGAGAGATGAGGACAACTGGGCATAACTAATTAGCCTGCTATGGGTTATAGTTTCCCTGAGGTTTGACTGAGTGGTGTTTTGGGTGACTGCAGCAAGAATGTTCTTATTACCTTTCCCTGTGGGGATCAGTGACCATTTCAAAATTATGAGCCTTGCTGCTGTTGGCCTCTCCCCTTTGGCAAGGGGAGTTTTTTTTTTTTTTTTTTTTGTGAGACAGAGATTTTGCTCTGTTGCCCAGGCTGGAGTGCAATGGCACGATCTTGGCTCACTGCAACCTCCACCTCCCAGGTTCAAGTAATCCTCCTGCCTCTGCCTCCCAAGTAGCTGGGATTACAGGCATCCACCACCACACCAGACTAATTTTTGTATTTTTAGTAGAGATGAGGTTTCACCATGTGTCAACCAGGCTGGTCTTGAACTCTTGACCTCAAGTGATCACCCACCTCCACCTCCCAAAGTGCTAGGATTACAGGCATGAGCCACTGTGCCCAGCCAAGGGGAGCTTCTTAATAACAACTACAGAAACTCTAACTCACTTGGGCAAGAGCTGATGTGTAAGGATATGTAAGCCCCTTCCCTGGCCAAACTTCCTAATGGAGAGAAAGCAACTCTTTTCAGTACCATGCTCACTAACAGTGGTCTCATACTCCCATCTCTCTGGAACCTTCTCTCTTCTAACTGTTCTCTCAAAAGGATCAAAAACAGTGAAGTCCCTTCAAATTTCTAAAATTCCTGGGAACACACCCGTAACATTCCACCTGTTTGGGCCTAGGAGAAAAGAGAATGGAGAATTCCACGGCAGTCATAACTACATCCACCTGGTGTCCTCCCTTACCTTCTGTAACTTTTCAATCATTTCTTCGATACTAATATCCGCTGTCTGTAGAACTTTGTTTTCCATCTGCACCAGCCAGGCACACAACTCTTTATTTTTTTCATTGAATACAATCCACGAATTGAGTCTGTCTTCAATCTCTTGTTTACGTATAGCCACCTGTGAATGGAAATACATTTGGCAGCTGAGTATCGCCAGGAAGGAAAGCACCCGCTTCTCTCCCTCACATCAAAAAGACTGAGTTTTTAATTTTAATCAGTAGCTCTTGACATGTACACTTCTCTGTTTTTGCCTCTTAAAAACCTAGAATTTAGCACCAACAGACGTTCCTTACACCTGTGACAAACGCTGTAAAAAGTAACAAAATAAAGACTGCACCTGAAAGGACTGTTTTACCCAATACACTTGTGTTACTATCCAGTACATTAAACATTAGAAACAGGAACGGCTAGATGAATATATAACCCAAACCCTTGCCCTTTTAACAACGAATCAAATCCTTATACCTACATAAGGACAATGTCCTGTCTATTTAATTTAAAAACCATTAATCCAGATATAATGTAAATCAAACATTTATAATGCAAACGGACCAGGAAAACGACATCCATTTAAATGTCCAAGTGTTATGCTTCAAAACAAAGCAAAATCAAAAACAATGTACTTCACTCATTTAACCCACTTTCCCATTATGCGCTGTGGCTTTGGATGGACACCATGGAAATATCACCAGCAGCTGGTCTGCAGAAAGCAGGCTGACCCCAAAATACCCAATACCCCATTATGCATAAGTAACCCCTAAACCGACGTCAGCTCAGGGTCCTCCTCCTTAAAGGTTTAAATTTTACTACTTAAATATAAATTTAAATAATGCAAATCAGCCTTACTAGATGTAAAAAAGTATTCCCAGGTTTTAAGAATCTTCAAGAACCTTAGAGTTAAAAGGGGGTGCCTAAGAGTTCTTTTGGTAAAGTTTTGACACCCCGCTATATGGACCAGGAAACCATGGTTGAATTCTCTCGAGATTTTCCTGCTGTGTATAAAGAAACCTCTGCTCTTTTCAGAGGAATTACTGAATGCTTATATATCCTACCCAGCCAAACGTGTTAAAAAGGCTTGAAAAACTATCCTAGAAAAACAAGTGTTGTGTTTCCATTCCTCAGGGCATCTGTTTATTTTAGCTCTTAAAACCGCTGGCATTTTGCAGTGTCGTTCTGACTGACTGATTTCATAATAGTAACAATCAGGAACATCTGGGCTCCAGTCTTCCAGTCTACCTTAACTTTTAGAATACTTTTCATATATTCTAAACATTTTCTTTTATATAAAATTTGAAAAGTTCTAAAAGAACATTTAAAATTAGGGTACACTGTGAATATTAAATACTAAAATCACGAAGAACAACGTGTCTGAATTTCAACCTTTTAAACACATCTCTTCTTAATTATTCACACAAATGAGATTAAGGAATTTATTTTCGTTAGAATTCCATGCTCTTAAAACAAAGATCGTTAAGACTATTTGAACCCCTTAATTCAATCTTGATCCTGTCACAAGCATATACCATATAATACTCTATTAATAGAATCCCATTCTTAATAAGTCGAAGTGATCCACTGAGACACAACGTAGCAGTTGATCATTTCTCTCAGAGAATTTTACAAACCAGCTACTTGAAATAAACATCAGATTGCATGTGAATGCAGAGTACTCATAGAAAATGCTCCCATGCCTGCTGGGCACTAAGGAAGACTCCTGCTGTTAGGCCCAGAAGAGACTCCTAAAGGAACTCGTCACTGGGTCCTGCTTCTGATACACTGATTAGGACTTGTCACCTACACAAGCCAGAGAGCAGTCTACACATCTGATCAGAACTGCAATGTTTGTCTCCACTTAAGGTAACATTTTAACAAGCTTATTAAAAGTGTGCAAAGTTCTAGCGTTTAGCGCTAGAGAAACAAAAGGGCCAAATCTGTTAAACCATGTTGCTGCCTTCCAAAGGAGCAGCAGCCGGACCAGGGGTCCCACTGAAAAGGGCCTCCGGTTCAATGAAATTAAGCTGCTTTCTACTTTGTCTGGCCTTCAGAGACATTTCAATCCACTCCCAAGCAGCCGTGCCCTGCAGTGAACTAACTTACCCTAAGGCAGAGGTCCTCCCATTGTCTGTGCAAATGCTCTATTTGCTCCTTCAAAACCATCACGTCTTCCACGAGAACGTGCCGGGTTAAGTCCGCCTTCATAGTTTGAAGTTCTTTCAAGTTCTGAGTCCAGCTAGCCAAAGACTTTTCTAGTTCCTGCATTTAAGCACAAGAAGGGGGTAAAAAGCCTTCAACTAAGGCGGCTGTAGTTTCCAAACCTGTAGGCTAATCCTTTGATTAGGCTCTGGGGGAGGGGAGGCCAGGAAAGGGGGAGGGACCTTCTGAATGGGAAACGGCCCCAGGCGAGCGCCTGCAGTGATGGTTGGCCAGTACTCCAGCACCTTTTTCTCAGAGGAAAACTCTTTTCCACCTTTATTTTCATTTCCTCAGGTAGCTCTGATTTTGATAGAATTTATTCTATTTTAAGGTCACGCAGGTCTTTATTTAGAGGAAAGTGTATTTGGAGTCTAATAATCTTTACACGCACACACATACACACACATACTTTTTAATCCTGAAACTACATTTCAGATAGATATAAAGTGTGATTTTCCATTAAAAAAAAAAACCTAAGAAATGTATTGCGGCTACTGTGGCAATCATGTAACAGCAACGACTTCTGTTCCAAGGGAATTATTTTTGGTTAACTTTCGAAAAGAATAAGTATAATGGAAGAAAAAAATTAACTTTTCTAATTGGCAAAGATTAGTTAGCAGATAATTTTCTGGCCATGGAAACATCTATCTTCAAATGAAGCATGGGCAGTCTCAATGGCTCATGCCTGTAATCCCAGCACTTTGGAAGCCCAAGGTGGGCGGATCATATGAGGTCAGGAGTTTGAGACCAGCCTAGCCAACCTGAAACCCAGCCTCTACTAAAAATACAAAAATTAGCTGGGCGTGGTGGCGCGTACCTGTAATCCTAGCTACTTAGAAGGCTGAGACAAGAGAATTACTTGAACCTGAGAGGCGGAGGTTGCAGTGACCTGAGATTGCGCGTCCCTGCACTTCAGTCTGGGCTATGGAGAGTGAGACTCTTGTCTCACACACAGGAAAAGAAGCATCTGTCAAATTGAAACTTTTTGAAATCTACAATTTACTCAAGAGAATTACTTTCGCAGCAGGAAAGGTAAAAGGAAACAGTCAAAACTCTCAAGGGTCCGCCAGGTTTTCATTGTGCTTACAATTCTTCATAACTTGGCACATTTTAAGGGTCTTCAGTCCTATCTGCCAACTGAAATCTGAAATAAGATACTATGCCTTTTAAATTTTTATTATTTTTTTTTAGAGACAGAGTTGCACCCTGTTGCCCAGGCTAGAGTACAGTGGCATGATCATGGCTTACTGCAGCCTCGACTGACCTCTTGGTATCAAGTGATCCTCATGCCTCAGCCTCTAGAGTAGCTGGTACTATAGGCACACATCATCACACCTGGCTAATTTTTAAATTTTTTTTTGTAAAGATGGATCTCTCATGTTGCCCAGGCTGGTCTCAAACTCCTCAGCTCCAGTGACCCTCTTGCCTCAGCCCGCTGAAGCGCTGCGATGACAAGGGTGAGCCACCATGCCCTGCTGATACTATGCCTAAAATCAGGGATAAGTCTGAAGGGCCCTAACAATGTGTTAATGCTGATTGATTTTCACAGGTCTAAAAGCTACACTGGTATGACTTCATAACCTACCAGCAAGAATTTATGTTTAATAAAATAGCCCAGAGAATTCTTTTTAAAGGTTGCCTGAGGACTGAGGAATAACACCTTTCTCAGAATATAAATCACTGGGTATTTAACATTTTTATTACCTACTTTTGGTCTCATAATTGGTTCCAGTAAAGCAGGTGACAGCAGATTCCGCAATGGAACGCTATGGAAAGCTACATAACATAAAGGGGACCACCTGCCAGCTGAGGTGTACCACTGACTGGCTTGAAACTGGAGATCTGGAAACCGCTGAGCTTCAGAGTTTCCCAGTCACGTGGCAGGAAGCTCAGCCTGTCCAGCGCCCTGCTTAGAGGTGCTGGCTCAGCCGCCAAGTGATGCACAGCCAGGTTTCAATCAGTTTGGTTTGAATACTTACAATACTGACAATCAGAAAGTGTACAGTTCCTGGATAAGGTTGAGACTCTCATTTTACTCTCATTGCTGTGCCTTTTTCCCGTTTAACGCTCAGCATGTTCAGTTATATACACATATACACACACACAGTTCCTATGCATACAGTGAGGCTCTCTGGAAGACTGGCCTATTAGCTGCACACATGACACGCACCATGACAACAGTGCTCACTGATGCAGTGCCCAGAACCTGCCATGGTGCTGGTGGACAGCAAGTTTTCAGATACCAAAATGCATGGCTGAAAGGAAAGCAATTTGGTAGTATGTCTCAAGAGCTTTAAAACGTTCATAAACACTAAATGAAAAAAGCAGGGAGTCAACCAATATACAGAATGAGGTCTCTTGAGCTAGTTTACTATAGCTGATGATCACAGTTTGTATAAAAATGTCAACAATCATGCCTGTCTTTAAATTAAATGGCCCCAGATTTGCAACCAAACTGTCATAAGAGAAGTCAGATAAGTTTTCATCATCTTCATTCAACCAGATAAATTACCTATATCACAAGACCACCTAAGCCGGGTGTGGTATCTCACGCCTGTAATCCCAGCACTTTGGGAGGCTGAGGCAGGCGGATCACGAGGTCAGGAGTTTGAGATCAGCCTGGCTAACATGATGAAACCCTGTCTGTACTAAAGGTACAAAAAAATTAGCTGGGCGTAGTGGTGGATGCCTGTAATCCCAGCTACTTGGGAGGCTGAGGCAGGAGAATCACTTGAACCCGGGATGCAGAGGTTGCAGTGAGCTGAGATTTGCCATTGCACTCCAGCCTGGGTGACAAGGTGAGACTTGCCAAAAAAAAAAAAAAAAAAAAAAAAGAATACCTGAAAATTTCCAATTTTTTCTGTAACACAGGATGTAAAACTTCAAGTTGTTTGACTACAAAAAGCAGTGTGTTGCACAGGAGTTGACTAGACTCTCTACAGTATCAGGTCAGCACTGAAGCCTTCCCTGTGGATTCAACTACCAGGAGAACTGTCAAGTCCCATTTCTCTGTGCTACCATTTGGGTAAAGGAGGACCAAAGAAGAATGGGTATATAAATAAATTTTGGCCTGTACATGGATATTCTGTCTTTGGAAAAACATACAACAAACTTGTAACACTAACTGTTTCTATGGAGAGGAACTGATAAAAGAAAAATTTATCACAGATGCCTTTTGCACCTTCTGAATTTTGAACCATGTGACTGTATTACTTATACAAAAATTATTTAAAAACCAAATTGTTCCAAGGACTCAATCTTTGGACAAGTGTAATGAAACACAGATGTCCACTGTAGCAATTTTCATAATAGTGAAATTAGAATATATATACAACATATATGTAAGGAAATTATTGCATTCCTCAACTTGGCTGTACTGGGAATATAATTTTTCTTTTTTATCTTTTTTCTATTTTTAAAATTTTATTTTATTTATTTTTTGAGACTCAGTTCCACTCTTGTTGCCTGGAATAGAGTGCAATGGCGCATTCTTGCCTCACTGCAACCTCCTCCTCTTAGGTTCAAGCGATTCTCCTGCCTCAGCCTCCTGGATAGCTGGGATTGCGGCTGCCCGCCACCACACCCAGCTAATTTTTTTTTTGTATTTTTAGCAGAGACAAGGTTTCACCATATTGGCCAGGCTGGACTTAAACTCCTAACCTTAGGTGATCTGGCCGCCTCAGCCTCCCAAAGTGCTGGTATTACAGGCGTGAGCCACCATGCCTGGCTTTTTTTCTTTTTGCAGCTGTTCTTAGAAGAAAATATAATTTGTTGTTGTTGTTGTTGTTGTTTTTAGTAGAGATGGGGTTTCACCATGTTGGCCAGGCTGGTCTTGAACTGCTGACCTCAGGTTATCTGCCCGCTTTGGCCTCCCAAAGTGCTGGGATTACAGGCGTGAGCCACCACATCCAGCCAGGAATATAAGTTTATGAGGAGGAAAGTGAAGCTCAAATTGGTCAAGTGGCTAGCATATCTCCCCCAGGTGAATCAGGGATGAAACATACTGATCTGGACAATCTTTGGGTTACATGGGATCTTTCTGGAATATGGTCATGAGTTGAATGAACTCAATGCTCTCTGCCTTTCCCTGATTCGTTCCACTGATAAATAGGATGCCGAGACTGTGAAAGCTGAAAAGCTCCCACTGGAAACTGAGAGATGATACTTGAGGAAAATCATGGCTGCTCAAGGTTTGCATTTCACATTCTGCACAGGTTTCTAGACCTTATGGAAGGAAACTACGTATCAGCTGAGAGCACTACTCCAAATTCTCTCTGTTGTTACTAAAGTCTTGCTCTAAACCTAATGAGGTAGGGATGAGAAAAACTTTGAAAATTAGGGATAGAAATCTTGTTAACATAATAAAGCCACTAACTGACCCACCACCAGCAAATATCACACTTAATAGTGAAATGTTAGAATCGTTTTCTTTTAAAATGAAGAATGACATGAAAGAGCTATTAATACTTCTGCTTAACAATGTTTTAGAGGTATTGACCCATGTAGGAAAAATAGGAGAAAAAAAAAAAAGGATATGAGAAAGAAGAAACAAAAATAACCTTGTCATTATTGACAGATGATGTTAGTCTCATAGACACCCAAAATACATAAGCTAATTATTGGAATTAACATAAGAGTTTAGCAAGATGTTAAACATAAATTTGCAAACACCCAAAGACCAACTGCATTTCTAGGCATCAGGAATAATCAGTTATAAAATATAATTAGAAAAAGGAAGTATTTTCAATAGCTTCAAAAATATCAAGCCAAGAAATAACTCTAACAAAAGATAGATCTTTTGTGATGAAGAAAATGATAACAAGAATAAGCCGGGTGCAGTGGCTCATGCCTATAATCCCAGCACTTTCAGAGGTCGAGGCGGGTGGATCACCTGAGGTCGGGAGTTAAGAGACCAGCCTGGCCAACATGGTGAAACCCTGCTTCTAATAAAAATACAAAAATTAGCTGAGCATGGTGGTGGGCACCTGTAATCCCAGCTACTCAGGAAGCTGAGGCAGGAGAATCCCTTGAACCGGGAGGGAAAAGTTGCAGTGAGCCAAGATCGTGCCATTGCACTCCAGCCTGGGGAACAAGAACAAAACTCCATCTCAAAAAAAAGAAAAGAAAAGACAAAAGAGAAGAAAAGAAAATTATAACAAGAATAAAGAAAATTATAAACCATTAGTGAAAACAACTACGTATGACCAAAGGAAAATATATACCACATTCATGAGCAGAAATACTAAAAAATTTTACTCAAATTAATCTATAAATTCAATGCAATTCAATTAAAACTCTTATCAGAGCTTTTCATGGTTTAAAAAGCTGCTGTTCCTCAAAGTTATGGAAGATCAAAGACCCAGGGACATCCAAACTAATGTGAGAGAACAAGGTGTGGGTACACATCACACCTGAAATAAAGATGTGTTACAACAAAGTGCAGTAATCAAGATAGTTTGATATTAAAGCTGAGATAAACAGACCAATGAACAGAGAACTGAGAAGCGAATCCTGCCTATATGGAAATTTGATATTTGACATTAGACAGTAAATAGGCACCAAGACTTAGACAATGGATCACAGCCTTAAAACATGCAAAAATCAATTCCTCAATCAATAAAGATGCGAATGTAAAAAGCAAAAACTGAAAACTTTTCGAAGAAAGTTTAAGCATGTACTTTATGACTTTAGCATGAAGAGTTTGCAAAGGAAGCGAAAATATAAATCATATATGAAAATACTGACAAATTCATCTACATTAAAATAACAAAATATTATCTTTTGTTGAGCCAGCAACACCAAGGGAAAAGTACAAAAACAGGCTCTCAGATGTGAGTAGACATCTGCAATGTGTACACTCAATAGAGAAGGAATATTTGGAATAAATAAGCAGCTCCTTCAACTCAGTAAGAAAAAGACAAATAGTCCAACAGAAAAAAAAATCAGTAAAAGGCACAAACAGGCAACTCACAAAAGGGCAAACATGAAAAAAATGTGCAACTGACTAGCAAACTATGAAGAGATGCTATCGCACTCACAGCTGTTGGACTAGCGAAAGTTAAAAAAAATCTGACGATACCAAGTGACTACGGAAGGGATACATAAGTTGTATGTTCCTGTAACGTGTACTATACAGCAGTGAGAATGAATGTGCACTAGGTACCAACATCTATGACTCCAAATCATAATGAAGGGAAAAAGTCACATTGTAGGCCAGGCGCGGTGGCTCACGCCTATAATCCCAGCACTTTGGGAGGCCGAGGCAGGCGGATTACTTGAGGCCAGGCGTTCAAGATCAGCCTATCCAACATGGCGAAACCCTATCTCTACTAAAAGTAAAAAAATTAATCAGGCCTGGTGGCTCGCGCCTGTTAATCCCAGCTACTTGGGAAGCTGAGCCATGAGAATTGCTTGAACCTGTGTGGCGGAGGTTGCAGTGAGCCAAGATGGCACCACTGTATTCCAGCCTGAGCAACAGGAGACATTGTCTTGAAAAAAAAAAGTACACTACAGATGCAGTTGCTGATAAAAAAAAAAAAGTACACTATATATAGTATTACTTATATAAAGTTTTACAATTTAAGTATTTTATTTTTTTTAGAGACAGTCTTACTCTGTCGCCCAGGGTGAAGTGTAGTGGTGCCTTCATGGCTCACTATATCCTCAACCTACTGGGCTCAAAGGATCCTCCCACCTCAGCTACCCCAACAGCTGGGATCACAGGAATGTGCCACCACACCCAGCTAATTAAAAAAATTTTTCTTTGTACATATGGGGTCTCACTTTGTTGCTCAGTGAGACTTCAAATTGCTGGATTTAAGGGATCCTCCTGCTGCAGCCTCCCAAAGTGTGGGATTATAGCTGTGAGCCACCATGCCTAGCCATGTAAAGTTTAAAAACAGAAAACAATTCTACATTTCATTGACAGCAGGCTGGCTGTGGTGGCGAACACCTGTAATTCTAGCATTCTGGGAGGCCAAGGCAGGAGGATTGCTGGAGCATGGGAGTTTGAGACCAGTCTGGGAAACATGGCAAAACCCCATCTCTCCAAAAAATACAAAAATTAGCCAGGCATCGTGGCATGTGTCTGTAGTCCCAGCTACTAGGAAGGCTGACGCAGGAAGATCGGTGAAAGTTTGGGAAGTAAAGGTTGCAGTGACCTGAGATCGTGCCACTGCACTCTAGCCTTGAAGACAGAGCCAGAACCTGACCCTCAAAATCAATCAAACAAACAAAAACACTGACACCTACAAACACATGTATTACAATTATTAGGAAATGTGTAAGAAGGATGAACATCAAATCCAGGGTTGCCAACACGTCTGAGAAGAAGTTAGGTTATATAGGACATTTGAACTGTGTGTGCAATTTTTGTTTGTTTGTTTTTTTAGCTGAGTGATAGCGTCATGCCAGCTTGTCACATTATCTGTTATGCCTTTTAGCACATTAGATATTTTTAAAACAAAGAAAATGACATAGGGAGAAAGACACTAGTTTCTGGCCCAACTTGAAGTATGAGACTATTCATTTCTTCCTAATTTTTTCAATTTGATCCCTGAAAGTCAGTGAAGAAAGAAAAATATTAAAAGACCATTCCAATAGTCTCTCAATGTCTTTTAAACATCAAAGTTGCAGAGAGTTGCTGACCTGGGGATTTTTCTGGCCCCAATTCCTATCCATAAGTTTGCCTTGTCTTCAGCAAAGGTGTAAAATATCCAGGGATTTTTGGTAGTGTGGTATTCACTAGGCAGAACATAGTTTGGACGGTTTTACAAAAATGTTATACTGAAGCAAAACCCAACTGGCTTTCAAAAATGAATTCTTTAGTCATACTTCACTCTCATTTCAAAGACAAGGACATTTGATAAGGGAACAGATTTTATAGGAATCTCAGAGGCCACATCTTACATTACAGACGAGAAGCAGACAGAAAGAGGACCTGAAGGAGAAAACTCCTAAGATCCTAAGAAGTGAGTTTTTGCAAAAGTCTTTCTCGTCTTCAAACAACAATCATAAAAAGCATCAATTCTAATTCTTTAAGAGATCAGCATATTACGTTAGACAGCAAATCAGAAAAATATTTTCCAATTGAAAATGAAAACTCAGTTTCAACACAGAAATAGGCAAAGAAGCACTTCAAAGTACTCAAAAAACAGCTAAGTGATTATCTCGGCCACTTGTCTGGATTTCAATACCTTAATCAGCTCTTTTTCGTTATGGAGGTCCTCGTGAAGTTTTGGAAGAGGATCTTCACTTTGTGCCTTTAAAACTTTCAGCCTGCTTTTCAACTCCTTGATTTTCTTTTCACACTGGTCCCAGGTCTATTTGAAAACAAGATTAAAACTGGTAAGTACTTTGCTCTTTAGAATGAATTGTGGAAATAGCTCATTTAATCCACATAATCTTTCTATTAAGTTTGTTTTTTATAAATCACATAGACACCCAGTTCCTTGTCTTGAGCAGACTGTGGTCTCCAAAAGCAGAAAGAACACCAATATGACTCGAGATTCCTTGTAGCTTTACCTGTGGCTCATTTCAGGCATCTGGCTGGCCTTTGCTTGAAAATAGCTCTTCTGGGCCGGGCGTGGTGGCTTATACCTATAATCCCAGCACTTTGGGAGGCCAAGGAAGATGAATCACCTGAGCTCAAAAGTTCAAGACTATCCTGGCCAACATGGCAAAATCCCATCTTTACTAAAAATACAAAAATTAGCTGGGTGTGGTGGTGCTTGCCTGTAATCTCAGCTATTTGGAAGGCTGAGGCAGGAGAATCACCTGAACCCAGGAGGCAGAGGCTGCAGTGAGCCAAGATTGCGCCACTGCCCTCCAATCTGGGTGACAGAGCGAGACTCTGTCTCAAAAAAAAAAAAAAAAGTTCTTCCTTCCTCCCCATATCCCTCTCATCTAGCCAATGTGATTTCTACTTTAACTGTGGAAAAGTTCACATCTAAAAGGCTACTGTACAGATTCACTGTTAGCACCGTCAGTCTTTGGCACATGCTATAACAGCACCAGAGAGCACAAGCGCTCAACCACTTTCCTCGTCTTCTTGTCCGCCGGCACCCCTCTCCTCTGCTGGCTCTCTTCTCCTTTCTACAGCTTGGCTTTAGTGACCTTTTCACTCCATTTCTCACCACTGTGCTGACTACCACTTTCTGCTTAAAGCACTTTCCTTTTTACAAAGCATTTTCAACTTTAACTCATTGTAATTATATAACCTTAGGAGATAGGGAAAGTATTATCATATTTAAAACAAGTATTAACATATTTAAAATGGGAAAACTAAAGCTCAGAGAAAAATGACTAGCCCGTGGTTCTGGGGTTAAAAGCCTAGTCAAGGATCCACTATCCCTTTTCTTCAAACTTTATATTGTTGAGCAAATAGGTGCCTGCCTTTTCAACTGTAGGGTATTTATATTTGATTCATTACGATAAACTTCTTTTCCTGAAGTTACTAAAACTATACAAACCTACAGTGAACCACTACTCGATTCTTCAGTACAGCTGATACTTAAGCATAGTTGGGTAGGTTGGCCTAAGTCTATGGTAACCCCTCACTTAAGGGAAGGCCACTTGTCTAGCAACGTCAACTATCTGGAACTCAAAGAGAAAGCGAAGGGAGAAGCAAAACTATGCGTTCTTATCTCTCCCACCAAACTGTTACTTGCAATTAGCATTATGCTTTACAAACATGGCAGATGCTTAACAAATGTTTGCTAGTTAATGAATTCCATATAGTCCATGTACCAAATAAAATTCAGATACTTTATTCACAGGAGAAATTCTCAAGCTCTAACTCAGCATATATTTACTCTTAATTCAGAAAAATATGTCTGATAAGCTTGGTTATCTAGTTTTGGCACACACAACAGATTAGAGAGAGGAGTGGGCTATAAAAAGTAAGTAAGCCTGGAGAAAGAAAAAGTAAAAATAGATAGCCTGACATTAACAGGAGAGAAAGAAAAATGATAAAAACCATATCAGAACTCAGAGCATAGTAGTTCAAGGAGGGCCATAGGTTCAAAGCAATTTAGGGGCCTTGAGAACAACTTGGTATCTTAGTATAACAAACAATAACGATTTTCCTAATACTGACTCAAAATATAACACTGTAGTTCTTAAATGTATAATTATAAATTATTTGGAAAATTCACTTATATGGAAAAGTGCATTCTCTGATGATAGCAGAAAAATGATGTATTCCTGTTTCTTTTCTTTTCTTTTTTTTTTTTTTTTTTTGTGGGGGACAGAGTTTTACTCGTGTTGCCCAGGCGGAGTGGAATTGCACAATCTCAGTTCACCACAACCTCCACCTCCCGGGTTCAAGCGATTCTCCTGCCTCAGCCTCCTGAGTAGCTGGGACTATAGGTGCCCACCACCATGCCCAGCTGATTTTGTATTTTTTTAAGTACAGATGGGGTTTCTCCATGTTGTTGAGGCTGGTCTTGAACGCCCAACCTCAGATGATCTGTCCGTCTCGGCCTCTCAAAGTGCTGGGATTACAGGTGTGAGCCACCACGCCAGGCCACCTGTTTATTTTCATATACTATGCCCAAGGACAAATTGTACATGGAACATTAGTTTTATGTATTGAACTTCCACTGAATATGTTTCCTGCTTCATGAAAGTAAGAATCTTAATAGAATCTTAAGGATTTAAATACTAAACATCAAGCTCTTGTAATGCTATATCATCATGTCATATTAAGCAACCGGCATGACTTAGGGATTAGAGCTTGAGTTAGAAACTCATGATACTGTAATTTCCTAAAATCATTTCCATTGTCACACCACGAATGAAAATTTATGTACTGAATTTGAATATCATGAATGGAAAAGTAAGTGGTGAGTTTACCTCTACAGTGCTCTGGAACTGCTGAATCATCTCTGCCAGCAGGTGCTCCGTGTCATTCCAGTTGTCCTGAAGTTGACTGATTCTCCTACTCACGGACTCTTTAGTTTCCTGGTTAGTTGTGAGCAGTAACTTTTCTCCAGCTTCCAAGGTTAGTGCATAGGTGGTCTGCCATCTTTGAAAATGAATTTTTTTATTCTAAGGAAAAAAAAAAGTAATTTGCTTAGGCTTTTGATGTGTTCAAAATGTGATTACGTGTGTCTGTGTATATTTCCTTCAGAGCTTTTCTTAAGTGTTAACTAGATATAAATTAGACAAATGGGTCAGAATGGACATACCCACACTCACATCAAAAGCTAATGTTTTACATTGAGTAGATAAGCATAGTACTAAGTGAGGTGGTCTTAAAATAATTTCCAAAGATTGGTGAGATAAGATTCTTAGTGTAATGGTTACAAGCATAGAGAAATAAAAAAATATACATCACAGAATAAAAGTCTGCAAGGTAAATGCATCTAAGAGTATTAAGAAAGTGACTGGAGTATCAGACCTGAAATAAGAGCAAATACTGGGTCATCATCATGGGACAAAGCCACTTCACTCCTAACCCACAAGAGCAGGATATGTACATTATGCTAAACAAATATAAAATGAGTGAATACAAGAAAGGGTAAAATACAAAAAATATGCGTTTCTTAAGCTTATTATAGGTACATAAACACGTACATCAGTGTGCCCAAAGGGGCAGCTTTAAAAAATTCCATCCAAGGCCGTGCACAGCGGCTCATGCCTGTAATCCCAGCACTTTGGGAGGTCGAGATGGGCAGATCACCTGAGGTCAGGAGTTTGAGACCAGCCTGGCCAACATGGTGAAACCCCGCCTCTACTAAAAATATAAAAAAATTAGCCGGACGTGGTGGCATACACCTGTAATCCCAGCTACTTGGGAAGCTGATGGAGAATTTCTTGAACCTGAGAGGTGGAGGTTGCAGTGAGCTGAGAATGCGCCACTGCACTCCAGCCTGGGCGGCTGAGTGAGACTCTGTCTCAAAAAAACAAAACAACAACAACAACAAAAAGCCCCAACAAATTCCATCCAAATATCATGTAGGCTTTCTGAAAATTAAAAACAAGTTTTTTTGGCCTGGTGCGATGGCTCATGCCTGTAATCCCAGCACTTTGGGAGTCCAAGATGGGAAGATCAATTGAGGTCAGGAGTTCGAGACCAGCCTGGCCAACATGGAGAAACCCCATCTCTATTAAAAATACAAAACTTAGCCAGGGATAGTGGTGCATGCCTGTGATTCTAGCTAATTGGGAGGCTAAGTCACAAGAATCACTTGAACCTGGAGGTGGAGGTTGCAGTGAGCCAAGATCATGCCACTGCACTCCAGCCTGGGTGATGGAGTGAGACTTTGTCTCAAAACAATAAAAATTTTAAAAAAATTTTAAAAAAAATTTAAGAGAAAAGGTCTTGTTTATTTTTATTTTTTTCTATTTTTTAGTGGCAGTGTTACAGCTCTGTGGCTGCTCCTGCAGAGCAGGGCCACCTAACAGGCAGTGTGCACAGAGTAGCTGAGGCCTTGTTTTTTAAGAGATTCGCCATCACACCTGGCTACATGGGCATTCTTTAAAGAGGCTGAAACTAGGTATTTATAACATAAAAATGAAGTAAAAACTTTAAAATTGATCCATACTTCCAAAAGCATTTGGTTTCGGCGGAAAAATTAAATAGTTTTTGTCTGTTCTAAAAATGTTTTCCTGTCTGGGCATGGCGGTGAGTTCCTGTAGTCCCAGCTTCTCGAGAGGCTGAGTGGGGAGGACTGGTTGAGTCCAGAAGCTTGAGGTTACAGTGAGCTACGATCACGCCACTGCACTCCAGCCGGGGAGACAGAGCGAGTATCTGTCTCTAAAAAAAAATAAGTAAATAAATAATATGTAAATATGATTTCTTTCACCTTGAAATTTCTTGAGGAAGACAGAGTGTGGGCATTTTCCAAAATGGGAGCTGATTAACATCAACAGAACATCACTAATTTACAAAGGCATTTCTGAGAAGCCTATAGATCATCCATATCCAAGGGAGGAAAGCCAAATGCACCCTCAGGAGAAGCACACAAGAGAAACAGCAACTGGACCACAGGCACTCCACGTGTGTCTCTCCTACGTGTGAGACATATTGTGCTGCGCGAATGAGCCGCTCAGAGAAGACCTGCTACTCCCTTAGTCTTTCCTAACTTGGTCAACAGCACACTATTCACCAAGATGCTTGAGCCTCAACTCAAGAGTCATCCTTCATCTAGCTTTTCCTTTACCGGACTCAGAAACCGACACTCCAAAATACGGTGTTTTGACGTGCTGAACTGAAGAAGCCTCAGGGTCTCTCTGCCCTCCCCACCCTGTGTCTCCTACAGAAGCTCCTTTATCTCCCTAAGACCCAGAGAGTGACTGTTTTTTCTTTTCCTTCCTGTTACCTCATTATCTTATTGCAGAAAAGAAGACCCAGATGTAACCACACCCAAACAGACTCTTTCAAGATGACTGCCTCCAAGGATCATTTAAATTCCAAAGATAACCTTTTTTTTTTTTTTTTTTTGAAGACACTATCTTGCTCTGTTATCCAGGCTAGAGTGCAGTGGTGCCACCATGGCTCACTCCAGCGTCAACCTCCTAGACTCAAGTATGATCCTCCTGCCTCAGCCTCCTGAGCAGCTGGGAGTACAGGTGCATGCCACCATGCCTGGCTAATTTTTAATTTTTTTTTTGTAGAAACAAGGGTCTCACTATGTTGTCCAGGCTGGTCTTGAACTTGGCTCAAGGCATCTTCTCACCTTGGCCTCTCAAAGTGTTGGGATGAGAACCAATCCTCAACAAACTGTGGCCCCTCTGTCCCCTCCTCACAAACTCATGTGGGCACATATGATAGCCTTCATTATTAGAGCGTGGCAGAAGTGATGTATGTGACTTCTGAGGCTGTGTTTATAAGGCAATACAGCTTGTTCTTGTGATAAGAATCTCTGAAGCCATGGGGTACCATATAAGAAGTCTGGCCACCAGAAACCGCTACATGGCAAGATCACAGAGAATGATGCCCAAGGAGAGAAGCCCCACTGTGCCAGCTCCTTGCTGCCCAAGTCACTCCACCCTAAGCATCGGTCATGTGAGTGAGCTTCAGGTGACACCAGCCCCAACCACCATCTGACTGCAACTGCCTGAGAGACCCCAAGCAGGAACCACCAACCTCAGTCACCCCCGAGAACGGCAAGACAGAATAATGAGTGTCATGATGCAGCGATAGGTAAATGAGATGCTAGGATTCCCACTTTTCCTTTAGCTCCCCTACAATCAGGAGCAGCCAGAGCAATCTTTAAAAAATATGGGGCCGGGCATGGTGGCTCACGCCTGTAATCCCAGCACTTTGGGAGGCCAAGGCGGGCAGATCATCTGAGCTCAGGAGTCTGAGACGAGCCTGACCAACATGGTGAAAACCCGTTTCTACTAAAAACACAAAAACCAGCTGGGCGTGGTGGTGCACACCTGTAATCCCAGCTATTCAGGAGGCTGAGACACGAGAATCGCTTGAACCTGGGAGATGGAGGTTGCAGTGAGTGGAGATCACACCACTGCACTCCAGCCTGGATAACAGAGTGAGACTCCATCTCAAAAAAAGAAAACAAGTAAACAGTGTCATGCTACCCACTCCCTCAGCCGAAACACTTCAAAGGCTCCCTGGTTCTGGTCAGACCAGGTAATCCAGCTACCACACTGGCCTGCAAAATGCTTCTTCCCCCTGCCATTCTAGTTCACCTGCCACTGCTGCCTTGCCAGCTCTGTGCCAGCCACACTGGCCTTCGTGTTGTTCCTCTGCTGTGCTGAGCCTGTTCTCATCCTGGGGACTTGGAGTAAGCCTCTCTCTCGGTCTGAAAGGCTCTTTCCTTAGATCTTGCATGGCTGGCTCCTTCTTTTCAGTTCCAGGTTAAATGTCACATGGCCAGAGACAACCCAATCTAAAGGAGCCACATATCTCCATCTCTACTGGCCCTGTTTTAATGATTTACATAAGTAAGTCGTATTACAATCTGATATTTTACTATTTATTAATTTATCTGATTAATTATTCTGGTTTACTTACTACGTCTGCCCTTGTTAAGAGCGAAGGTCTTCTCTTCACCCACAGAATAAGCTCAGCACTTAGGACAGTGATTGGCACAGAGCAGGTACCCAATTAAAATGCAGTGATTGCATAATGAGTGAGGGCTGCACAGGATTGCAGGAGGGTGTTGTTTGTTGAGAGGCTTCTCTAAGGTGAAGAGGGGCTCTATAGCTCCGTGGGATATTCTAATCTCCTACTCTAATCTTGTGCGCATCCAGCAAGTTTCTTTTGAAAAGCTTTGTTGCCTGAATGTATTTGCCCCTTTATTTTTATTTTTTAAAATTAGTTTTTAAACTGTTTGTGGGTGCATGAGATTTTTTAATACAGGCATGCAATGTAAACTAAGCACATCATGAAGAATGGGGTATCCATCCCCTCAAGCATTTATCCTTTGAGTTAAATAATCCAATTACATTCTTTATTTTATTTTTATTTTTAATTTTTATTTTATTTATTTATTTTTTAAGTAGAGACAAGGTTTCACCGCACTGGTCCGGCTGGTCTCGAACTCTGAACCTCAGGTGATCCGCCTGCCTCGGCCTCCCAAAGTGCTGGGATTAAAGGCGTGAGCCACCACTCCCGGCCACATTCTTTATTTTAAAATATACAATTATTATTGACTATAGCCACCCTACTGTGCTATTAAATAGTAGGTCTTATTCATTCTATTTTTTTGTACTCATTGAATTTTTCCTTCAAGAGTAAACAATTCTACTGTACATTATTACACTGTCAATTTATGCGTTAACCAGTGGCTTCAGAATCTGGGTGGTGTGAGTCTGTCACCCTAAACTTCCCCCACGTTATTCACCCATCTCCACCCCGTGCCTACTCTCATGGCCCAAGAGAACCAGGCACTCCAGCCTAGACAACACAGTGGATGTCTGCTTCTACTATTTCTGAATGGGTAGTATTGGGTTTCCAACCCCACAATGCTAGGGACCAGGCTGTGGGGTGTGCTGGCCTCACACTGCAGGGAGCACATCTGGATCACTTTGTCATCAAAAACATTAAACCAAAGGTGAATGAGCATCTTGCAAATAATGACCATGTGTGGTTCTCATGCTGCTACAATGCATGCACTACCTTCAGCTCATGGATCAGACTCCTGGTTTGGTAGAGGCTGAAGTGCTCCTGGCCCTTCACTGCAGATAGCAGGTGGCTGGTGTCAGTGAGGAAGCGGAGCAAGTCCTCCACAGAAGTAGTGAAATCCTGCCACTGCCTCACCAGTCCATCGACGTCATCCTTCCTCTGCCGAACACCCTGGACGGCATTCTGCCACCGATCCGTCAGCTTTGAGAATTCTGAAATAAATTCTGGTCTGGGGAAAAACAAATGGTTATGGAATCCTGACATCAACATGTAGAAAAAATAACTATCAGTGGGTAATAGCTCAGATTCACTATTTATAAGTACAATTTTCATGAAAAAAAAATCCCAACTTCTAAAAAACCTGAGTATTATTCAATGTAAACATGATTAAAGTTTTGGAAAGGGCAGCATGCAGACTGAGTTTAGCAGAAGCTATCTGCACGTAACCTGGTATTTTGCCAGCATGCATGCTAACCATTCCCTTAAACAAACTGAGGCTGTTTTAATATACATTATGCTAAATGCGGGAGGGAAAACTAGAAGCTGGATCAATGGGAACCAGATAAACAGGCAGGTACTTCGTAACATTATTGATGACTTCAGTGTACTTTACATAGTTTTAGCAATACAAAGCATGCTTTATTGCAACTTCTCAACCAGTTCTTTTCTGGATAGATAATATTTTTCACACGAGAAATAAGGCCTTCTATTTCTTATGGGAAAGTCATGTTTTTCTGTACAGACCAGATGGAAATTAGCTATCATCCTGAAACTAGTTTGAATTTACTACTTCAGAGCTATGGAGGAATGGGCTTTATATTTCTTAGTTATGCTGAAAGAAGATTCAGAGGTGTATGGGTGGTAATGTGCAAGAAAAATCATACTTATTAGGACATTGAGAGAAGTATTTAAGTACTTTAAGTGGTTGGGCTACCTCCAGGCTGTCTGCCATGTGTACCAGCTGCATGAGCAGACTCACTCAGCGTTGGCAGGCTGGTCGAAGCAGCTCTGCGCCGCCTGACTGGCACTGCCCAGTGACCCTAAGCCCACATATGGAGCATGGAGAGAAAGTCCTTCTTTCATACTTATAGGATTTAGCTACCTACTGGGAACACCAGGAACACTAATTTTTTAGAAATTATTTTTTAAGTAACAAAACATCATGGTGATGGTAGAGAGGGAAACATACTACAGAAGAATCATTTGGGGTACAAACTTAGTTAACTATACTCGCGAAGTGGGCATTTTTCAAAGCTTCTGGGCTGCTAACCCCATCCACCTATCACAGGGAAAAGGTGTCTGTCACATATGTTTTTATGGTCACCCAGCAAGACCTAGTCCCACGACATAGTGAGAAGCCTGGCCCTATGGTGATCTGTCAATGAACATGGCCACAGGGCACCAACGTGGTCAAGGTTCACATGGCAGAAAGCCTGCGCCGCCTGAGTGTATTACCTTCCATCCACCCACAACCTTCATGAGCCCCAGACAGCTCACCTGTTCTCTATTTCTGTTGTGTCCAGGAGTTGTAAGGACTGGGTGACATAGGAATCAGCAATCGTCTGGTATATAGAAACTTCAGCTTCTAACATCTGCATGAGTCCAGACAGAAAATATCAGCTAGCAAAACTCACTTTATGAATCTGGGAACCTATATTTCCTATTAAAAACGGAGCTCACAAAGGATATGAGGGATAACTGATTTTCATATTATTTAAAGCTACTGAAAAAATGTTCATCTATCACATCCACATCACCTATGAATATATTCTTAAAAGCAAACAGGTCTAATAATAATTACATCTAATACCCATTTGTTGGGCATTTACGATTTGGTAGGCACTATGTAAAACATGTATTGTTGCATTTATTTCTCAGCCTAGGACTAAAGTACTATGATTACATCCATTTGAAGAGGAGGAAACTAAGGTATAAAGAGGCTCAATAACTTATTCAAGGCCACACAGCTTTTTGGCAGGGGTGATTTCATTTTAACTGGATGATCTTAATGTAGCAATATAGACTTTAATCAGTTACATTAAGAAGTTGCAGTGAACTAATCTGCACACTTTTGAAATGTGTCGGTTGTAACCCCAGCATTTTGGGAGGCTGAGGCAAGTGGATCACTTGAGGTCAGAAGTTTGAGACTAGCCTGGCCAACATAGTGAACCCATCTCTACTAAAAATACAAAAGTTAGCCAGGTGCAGTGGCACATGCCTGTAGTCCCAGCTATTCGGGAGGCTGAGGTACGAGAATTGCTTGAGCCTGGGAGGTAGACGTTGCAGTGAGCTGAAATTGCATCACTGCACTCCAGCCTAGATGACAGAGAAAGACTGTCTCCAAAATGAACAAAAAATGTAGATCTGCCACGAGTGTTTTCAAATACATGTCAGGATAAACAATGGAGAAACTCTTGTGAAATTATTAATGCAACAGTTATAACTATACCAGGTGCTTTAATACTATAGAGAATTATTAAGTGAAAATGCAAAGATGAGTTGAAGTATTTTATTATGCTCTTGAGAGAATGGTATAATGTTTGCATTTTGCAGAAGCATAGTTGTACTAGAAGCTTCCATGTACTGCAGAAAATCTAGGAGTCCTGTTCCTAATAAAATAGAGCAGTAAATGCTGAAATGAATAAAAGATGCAAGAATTTTACAAATGACCAATTGACAACTGAATTTGTTTAACGATATACATTCCGTATTTAGAGGCTGATAGGCACACTTCCTGTGTTTTATTTAAAGCTATCTTTTCCTGACTCCTGCCCCAGGTGAGCAGTTCAAGGGTGGCAGAGAACACGGATTTACCTCATAGGTTTTCTGCTGCTCCAGAAGCTCCGGAAGGCTGTTAGCCACATCCACTTTGAGTGCCTCTTCTATCTTCTCCAAAAGTTGGGTCCACTTTTCACAGCAATAAAGAAACTTTTCATTCAATCCAATTCCCTGAAGCTCACTACAAAAGTTTAAGACATACAAAACACATCCATATTAACAATGCCATTCCCGAGCTGAAGCCGTTAATTTTATCTTGAGTGAAACAACACTAGAGAAGGGATGCTCTAACCTGTAGCGCTCCAGTGCTGTGGCCGTGGCCCGAATCCACTGCCGGTTCATGTTCTGTAACGTCTTCACAGCTACGTCACTAAGTGGGAGCTTGAGGCTCACTTCATTCAAATGTTCAATATCAGGTGATTGGGCTGTCAGTGCCAGCACATGATTCTATTTTAAAAAAATTAAAGTACAGGTTTCTGGATGCCAGTGAGATATCTAGATGACAAGAAAACCCTCCTTATATCAAAGATGAAGTAAAACCAGAGCCTGAACAGGAAAATGACTTGCCCACAGGCAAACAGCTTGCTAATGTTACAGTGGGACCTGAATTCAGCTCTCTCAATGCTGTGCCTTCTAGAATACCAACTCGCACACATGGCCAGCCCCGAAATAGCCCAGGAAATTAAAGATGACCTCAGATTTTGTCATTAAAGAACACAGAAAATAGGTTTTTAAATTTTTACTTATTGTTTTGTAATGGAGTCTCACTCTGTTGCCCAGGTTGGAGTGCAACGGCAGGATCTTGGCTCACTGAAACCTCCGCCTCCCAGGTTCAAGCAATTCTCCTGCCTCAGCCTCCTGAGTAGGTGGGATTACAGGTGCCTGCCACCATGCCTAGCTAATTTTTGTATTTTTAGTAGAGACAGGGTTTCACCATCTTGGCCAGGCTGGTCTCAAACTCTAACCTTAGACCATCCACCTGTCTCAGCCTCCCAAAGTGCTGGGATTACAGGCATGAGCCACTGCATCTGGCCAAATAGGCTTTTTAAAAAAGAACCAATTCTAGACCTTTAAGTCCTATTTAGTCTGCCAACAACTTGACCTTCAACAAACAGGTCGAGCATAGAGTGATGAAAATTTGATCCTTAAAATAACCCTAGCAGGGCATGGGACTTAAACACGCATATTTTGATAGAACATTGTATCACAAGAAAGCAAACTTATCAAAATTTCATTTTAAAAAAGATAATCTAGCAACAGCCTCTAGGCTGACAATATGTCAAGCAAACATCCTTAACAATACTGAAGTTATCACCATAGAACTCTGCTGTAATATCTAGGTCAGGATAAGCTAACTTTTTCTGTAAAAGGCCACATCATAAATATTTTAGGCATTTGTGGGCCATATGGTCTCTGTAGCAACTAGTCAACTCTGCCCTGTAGCATGAACACCATAAAACACAATGTGTAAATGAAAGGGCATGGCTGTGTTCCAATAAAATTTTATTGAAAAAAATTAGTGGTGGACAGTGTGCCATAGTTTGTTGACTGCTGATCCAAGTTATGAATGTTGATTCCTAGTAGTTACAAGACCAGAATTATTTAATTCTTTCAGTCACTCATGATTACTAAACTAAACTTACTAAGGTAAAGAAAAGAAAAATGCTTCTTCTGATTGTGGTTTTAAAAAATTTAAAAAAAGAAAGAAAAGAAAAATGCATAATTTTAATAGACTATTTTATTTTTATATTAAACTAACCAGAAAAACTGAATCACAACGGCTCATTTCTAAATTGTTTTGGTTTCCTGACAGTAATCACGAAAAAACATCTACTACAAATTACTCTGACATATTGCTAAAATAGATCCGTATGTCATCCTATTTTTTCTAGACCTGAGGGAAAATAGGACAGTAATGAATGGTATAAAAATGACTGTGCACAAGGGTAAGTTAGGCTGGGCGCAATGGCTCAGGCCTGTAATCCGAGCACTTTGGGAGGTCAAGGTAGGTGGATCACCTGATTTCAGGAGTTCAAGACCAGCCTGGTCAACATAGTAAAACCTCGTTTCTACTAAAAAACACAAAAATTAGCTGGGCATGGTGGCACATGCCTGTAGTTCCAGCTACTCGGGAGGCTGCAGCGGGAGAATCACTTGAACCTGGGAGGTGGTGGTTGCAGTGACCTGCAATTGTGCCACTGTACTCCAGCCTGGGTGACAGAGTGCAGAGCAAGACACTGCCTCAAAAAAAAAAAAAAAGTTAAGATGGAAACATTCTGTAACTTCACAGTAATCAGCTTATTTTTTTTAACCCTATGGGGAGTCTAAGCTTTTAGAAAAGACAAAAATTGGCAATACCAGGAATGAGTCAGGATTTTCTTTTTCTCGTTGGTGAAGTCTATCCAAATTCTCTTCTTCATGCATAAGAAGACCTTTTAAAGATTCCAGCCGGTCTTCAAAATCCTTAAACTGTGAGAGAACAAACTAGAACAAGAGAAATTTCATTAGAAATTATTTTCATGTTCATATAAAACAGAATTAAACACAGGCTTGGGAGCTGCTAAAAATTCAAGATGTTTTTGGCCAGGCATGGTGGCTTATGGCTGTAATCTCAGCATTTTGTAAGTCAAAGGTAATTGCTTGAGCCCAGGAGATCAAGATCAGCTTGAGCAACATAGGCAGACCCCATCTCTACCAAAAAAAAAAAAAAAAACCAATTAGCTGGGCTGGGCACAGTGGCACATACCTGTGTTCCCAGCTACTTGGGAGGCTGAAGCAGGAGGATCACCTGTACCTGGGAGGTTGAGGCTGCAGTAAGTTTTAATTGTACCACTGTACTCCAGCCTGGGCAACAGAGTAAGACACTGTCTCCTTGTCTCAAAAAAAAAAAAAAATTTTTTTCAAGTTGTTTTTGACACCCAGAAGCTCACTATTAACGCAAGAATCATAGATAAATATTCGGAAGCCCCCTGATTTTTCACTCAGTGCCTTTGAGCCTTCCCAAATGGGCAGATCACCTGTTTGTGCGGACCACACAGAGGAGAGTCAGTGAGCACTCTGTCCCTCAGTCCCACTAGTTAAATGTGGTTTTTTGTTTGTTTTCCTGCTGGTATTGAGATGTGATATTGGCACTCCATCGCCTTCTGTGTAGCTTGTTGACAGCTCATGAATGAAAAGTTTTATAAAAAGTGAATGAAGGCCCAGAGTATTGGCTCATGCCTGTAATTCCAGCACTCTGGGAGGCCAATGTGGGCAGATTACTTGAGGCCGCCAGGAGTTCAAGACCAGCCTGGCCAACATGGTAAAAATCCCATCTCTACTAAAAATATAAAACAGCCAGGCATGGCGGTGGGTGCCTGTAGCCCCAGCTACTCGGGAGGCTGAGGCAGGAGAATCGCTTGAACCCGGGAGGCAGAGGTAGCAGTGAGCCAAGATTGTGCCACTGCACTCCAGCCTGGGTGCCAGAGCAAAAGTCTATCTCAAATAAAAAAAAAAAAAGTGAATGAAGACACAACAAATCATCATGCTTTATGCAGCTATATCTATGACTCAATTACTTGACCCAGAAATCCCAATAACTGAGATCTGAACAGTGTATGCAATATAATACACATATGACTTCTAGAGCTAACATCTTTCATAATGAAGAAATGGTTGCTTCAGATCTGCCCATGTGATTGAAGCTAGAATTGTATATGTTTGTGGGCAGCTTCAGTCTATAGTTTTGCTAAGGAGCAGCCTGTAAAGCGCTCTTGCTTCAAAGGATACAAGGGATTGAGGCTAGAATGCAAATGTCCAAGACTAAAACTTGAATGGAAAGAAAAGATGAACCTCAAATTCATTTGCTTTCACAAGCAGCATCTTTTCCAAATAAGCAGCCCTCTGGAGGGAGTGCAGGGGACCCGGGAGGAGCACGTGAGTGCTGGACTCTGCGGGTTGTGGGAGTCGATCCAGGACAGTGGAATTTTGGAGAAAGGCTTCTTTTGTCTTCTGCACATCATGCTGCAGTTCCTGTAGAAGAAAAAGGGATCACAAACACCTCTTCCTCCTTTCATACCACAATTCCCTACCTGCTGCTGCTCCATCAAAGAATATTTGCCCTGAAAATGTAGGCATGACCTTTTGTTATGATTTATTTTAAATAGCTAAGAAAGTGAAGCTTTCTTGAAATGATGTACATTACTGGTGCTTTTCTGAAATTGTCAGTTCAAAACTAAAAGTGACTACTGACCAATACAGTTGAGGCTTCTAGTATATAGAAACTGGACATAGGCCGGGCGCGGTGGCTCATGCCTGTAATCCTAGCACTTTGGGAGGCCGAGGTGGGTGGATCACCTGAGGTCAGGAGTTCAAGACCGGCCTGGTCATCATGGTGAAACCCCATCTTAAAAAAAAAAAAAAATTAAAAAAAAAAAACCCAGAAACTGGATACAACCTGGGTACTCATGTGCTTTCTATTTCAATTGTCAAATAGTTTAGGTATCTGCTTTCATGCCATTTCAAGAATCAATGCAGCTCTGACTCCTGCCTTAAACTTTCTGATATAAATGGACTCACGTGCAAAAACTATAGAATCTTATTAATCAGGAGGCTGAGGTAGGCAGATCACGAGGTCAAGAGATCAAGACCATCCTGGCCACCATGGTGAAACCCCGTCTCTACTAAAAAAATACAAAAATTAGCTGGGCGTGGTGGCGCGCGCCTATAGTCCCAGCTACTCAGGAGGTTGAGGCAAAATTGCTTGAACCCGGGAGGCGGAGGTTGCAGTGAGCCGAGATCGTGCCACTGCACTCCAGCCTGGCGCCTGGCGACAAAGCAAGATTCTGTCTCAAAAAAAAAAAAAAAAAAAAAAAAAAAAATCAGGCTGATTTTAAGGCTATTCTGGAAAATACCGTGTGTATAAAATTTGTTTTATTTTCTTTTAAACATCAGCTCAGGTAGAAGTTAATTAGAAATACCAACCATATCTGTTAGATTCTCACCTAATTAAATTGGTTGCCACTTTTTGATTTGACCTATAGTAGCAGAAGATACAAAATGCATCTGTTCATCCAGTTCAGAACTAAAGAGTATTCACTTTCTGGGCATTCATTAACAGAAAAACCACCACAGAGGAAATTATGCAACTCTTTAACATAGTCTGAAATTTACTAGACGCATAGAAAGGGCATAGCAACATGACACCAAGTCTGTGATTATTGCTGAAACAAGAGATACAACATGTATTATTCTTACAGGGTCGCACTCAGTTGAGACACTTGCTTTTATTTCAGACTTCATATGAAGCTTCTGCCTTAGAGATTTAACACTAGAGAGAAAGTGTAGACTTGGAACAGGGTGATACCAGGTCCCCTTGGATCCAGCTATCTGCTGCCTGGACGTCACCTCTGAGCCACCACCTGGTCCTCCCAGCCTTGCCTGTGTCCTAGATGGCTGGCTCACAGCACCTGTTCTGACTGACTTCTCTGTCCCTGTGGTTTGTCTGGGCCCCAGCATGGCTGTTCCTTACTGGTCCTGTCTGTTGGGCTGACTTGGCCCTGGTTTTCCAAATGGGCTTTGTACCCACCTTTATGTCCTGCACAGCTGGGGGCAGGATCTCTGCCAGGTTGTTTCCAGACATGCTGATGTTTGCGAGCTGTTGAAACTTTGCTTCCTGCTGCTTCAGCCTCACGGCAGCTTCAGCATAAGCACTGCTATAGGACTTCCAGAGCTGATGCAGACTCTGGGCCTTCTGCAACTGGTCTGCAATGGCTTGGTTCACCTGAGTCCACCTGTCAGTGCAACACAAATAACAGGACCCTCATTCTCTCCTTTCCCTTGTAGCAAAAGTACAATGCACACACTCTACTGGTAAGTTATTAGCAGATGGTGCATTAAGAAGACACTGTTAAATGCTTTTTAAAATTAGTGGCATCACTGTTATAGAAACCATTCTATATAAAAAAAATCCAAATTAGGCTATTTACTTGATTTTATAATATTACACAAAAACTACATAATTTATGATTGGCAAGAAACACCTATGATGTTATGCATGTTTCATTCTCTTTTTTGTAAGGGAGGGGAGTGACGAAGGGAGCTCAAATGTTTTTTTCTCCCTGTAGAGACAGGGTCTTGATATGTTGCCCAGGATGGCCTCAAACTCTGCAGCTCAAGCAATTCTCCCACCTCAAGCAATCGTCCTGCCTCAGCCTTCCAAAGTATTGGGATTCTAGGCATGAGCCATGGTGCCCCACGTACGAATGTCTTTTTGGCAAAGATGGAGAAAAGACTGAACCGTATGCCTAATAAAATGTCTCCACATGAAGAAGCTCCCAGTTTAAAGGCTATCTTTAAATAGGTTTCAACATTCTAGTTATATTAAATAAAATTTATTTTCTGTTTACACAAATGTTCCTTACATAAAAGTGGAAATAAAGGAAATTTTCTTATTATTCCATATATAGACTGTCATATCTTGCCTTTCTTTCCCATTTAACCTCCCCCCCACCCCCGAAACAGGGTCTTGCTCTATTGCCCAGGCTGGAGTGCAGGGGTACAATCTCAGCTCACTGTAGGCTTGACGTCCTGGGCTTAAGTGATCCTCCCACCTCAGCCCCTGCAAGTAGCTACGACTACAGGTGCATGCCACCATGTGTGGCTAATTTTTGTATTTTTTTTGTAGAGATGGGGTTTCATCATGTTACCTAGGCTGGTCTTGAACTCCTGGACTCAAGTTATCTGCCCACCTTGGCCTCCCAAAGTGCTGGGATTACAGGCATGAGCCATTGTGCCCGGCCCATTTAACTTTTAAAAAACATTTTCCCCATGTTATTAATAAAAGAAAATAAGTAAACCTCATTTTAAAAAGCTGTACAAATGGTCTGCAAATGGCCTGAGGTTTCTTTTTTGTTTGTTTCCTTAGTTTAATTGCCAAATTCCTTAGTTTAATTCCTGTTTAGTATGGACAGTTAAGATATTTGCAATTTTTGCTATTATGATAATGGTCAGATACAGTTGTGTTCAAAAGGATTTTTTTTCCTGTATTTTAAGATATTAGCCTGAGACTAGATTTCTGGGAGAATTACAGAGTCAAATAATATAAAGATGCACATATTTGTAAGATTATGGGAATAAATGGTCAACGTGCTTTCTGAAAGCATTGTATTTACATTCTAACATGAAATACATGAGAACGTTTGCATCACAATACCCTCAACCCTGCTCACTGGTTCAAGAATAAGGCCAGGCGTGGTGGCTCACACCTCTAATTCCAGCACTTTGGGAGGCTGAGGCAGGTAGATCACAAGGTCAGGAGTTTGAGACAAGCCTAGCCTGGCCAATATGGTAAAACCTTGTCTCTACTAAAAATACAAAAATTAGCTGGGCATGGTTGTACACGCCTGTAGTCCCAGCTACTCAGGAAGCTGAGGCAGGAGAATTGCTTGAACCCGGGAGGCAGAGGTTGCAGTGAGCTGAGATCGCGCCACTGCACTCCAGCCTGGCAACAAAGCAAGACTCTGTCTCAAAAAAAAAAAAAAAAGAAAAAGAAAAAAAAGAATAGAAGGTGGAAAACAGCACACTGTTTTACTTTTATGCATTTCAAAAATCTTATCAGAACTGCCTTTTTTAAATAAGATTTTCCCTAATTATAAATACAACATATAGTCACTGTCAAAAAGCAAACAAAATCCCTCCAGATACGTCTTTCTTTTTATCTATCTATCCTACCTACTTGCTAATCCATGATAAAGTTAAGAAATGCCTGACATCTCATTTATCCAGAGGTAACTACTATTAGCATTTTGGTACTCTTCCGTCTTTTTGCTATGCATGTTTTTAACATGTCCAACATATTCTTACATATTGTTACACTGCCAATAAGTGCAGTGCAACAACTGAGTTCCTTTAGCAACAGACTGCCCTGCCATATGTTTTGAGGGTAGCCCTGATATTCCATGTGGAGTCAGAAGCATTTGAAGGTTCCTCTTAGTCTTTCTCCTCCCCTTTTTTAAATAAAGACTGGATCAAGAGCTAAGGGCACCACTGCAGGGTACGTAATTTGGAATCCCTGGTTCATTACTTGCTCAAAGTTGATTTACAAGAGAGGCTGAATCTGCACAGAGGAAAAATAAAGAAGGACACTTAAAGTAGCATAACTCTTAATCCTTAGCTCTAATCAATTGGCTGGAGGCCAACTTTTATATCCCATTCATCAAAATAAAAGCCCTACAATTAACTAGGGCCACACTCCTTAAAGGGAGCTTTCACATCTTACCGTAAGTAGTTCATTAAAGAATTCCTTCCAACACCACAAACGCCCTCCCCAATAGATATTCTAACACCCCCTTTCTTCCACCTTATAATGTTTCCGGTGATGTCTGAACACCCCCTGCAGACTGCCCATCTGGCCTACCCCTTTGTCTGTTTCTGCCTCTGACTTTGGTGTTTCTGAGATCAAACTTGACATTTGCTCTATATCTCTGTAAGTAAGTATACTGGGGCTGTAATTAGGCCATTTCTAGACTAATTATACCAAACACTTGTACGAGGAATGTCACAGCCCTCAAGGCATAGAATCTTATATAGACTGGATCCATCAAAGCAGAAGAGACCAGAATAATAGGAAACCAGCCATCTCAGAGGATGAAGACTTTACAGTGCCTATGCCCCCTCATTCGCCACAAGTCATTAAGATAAAGATATCTATCATTCAAATTATATCTTAAAGCATACCTTTTATGAGTATCTTGGCATTTCTCTTCGATTATTTCAGCAACTGAGGGGCAGAGACCTTTGAGTTTACCAATAACCTCTTGGAGTTTCTCCCAATTCCCTTCACTGCTCTCGGCTTCATCTTGCAAAGACTAAGATGACATACAAGAAATATGTTTCAGAATGGCCCTGCTACTTCCAAAGAAGGCAGCAGCTTCTCAACACTTGCTGCTATGTAGCAATAACACATACTCAAATCTTACAGAACTCTGATAAACTAATAGAGATGGGAAGAAAACAGTAAAGAAGGCATTCTTTACTTGAGGCTGAACTTTTAAGTACTAAGTAATATTAAGTACTTAGCACTTAGGGGTACTAAAAAAGGCTCCCCCCAAACCAAAACCTTAAATTGTGAAATAATATATACATGGAAAATAAAGGAAGATTCAACATTTTCCATTCAAAATTCAAACATTTTACAATGTTTTCCTGATTTGGCTCATGTGACTTATTTTGGAATTTCCAGTTATCCTTTTGAAACTGCTATTTAACATGCCTTGTGCTTCTCTGTGGGAGGGCACAAACACAATTATGCCCATTACTGTGCTTTCTCCCATTTGTAATTTCCTGCCAATAATGCACCGTGCCAAGCTCTGGTTAATTTACCTGAAGGTTCTCCACCTGGCATCTCAAGGCCTCCAATGATAACACCACAGGCTTGCTGTGTTCCATGCAGTACCAGAATCGGATTGTCATCATATTCACTTCATCATAAAGTTGATCATAAATCTTCCACTCCTGTAAAACCAACTGCATGGAAATTTTGAGCTGATTGACCTAGACAAAAAGCGGAAATGTACTGATTTAGAACATCACTGAGAAGACATGCTCTCCAAAGAATCTACCACTGTACCTAATTTAGGCATTTCAATTTGAGGGTACTGAAGGATCATCAGTGATTAACTGAAGGTGGGAAGGGTAGGTCAATGTATAAGAAAATATCAGAAAAGAAAAAGAAAATATCAGAGAAGGCTGTTTTAATGAGTGAATAAAAAAGAGCCCAAAGATCAGAAGGATCAGCACTGAAGGAGTTCAGACTAGGAAGAGACAGCCCAGGGAAAGAACACTAGGTGAGTATTAGAATTTGTGAGTGCAAGGGTCAGTTATATTCTATTAGATTTCTGACCTTGGGCAAGTTATTGAACCTTAGAGTCAGTTTCTCATCCACAAAACAGAGATAATAATTGAAAACATAGGCTGGGCACAGTGGCTCACGCCTAGCATTTTGGGAGGCTGAGGCAGGCAGATCACCTGAGGTCAGGAGTTCAAGACCAGCCTGGCCAGCCAACATGGTGAAATCCTGTCTCTACTAAAAATACCAAAAAATTAGCCAGGTGTGGTAATGCACCTGTAATCCCAGCTGCTTGGGAGGCTGGAGCAAGAGAACCACTTGAATTTGGAAGTTAGAGGTTGCAGTGAGCCGAGACTGTGCCACTGCACTCCGGCCTAGGTGACAGAATGGGACTCCATCTCAAAATAATAATAATAAGAAGAAAACACAAATAAAATAATGTCTGTGAAAATGCTCTGAAAACATTACAACATTATAAACGTAAGATGTTACCTGGCACGTAAGTCTGATTACTACTATAGAGCAAGCACCAATGAGAGAGGAACACACTCTAACAAAATGACGGGCAAGTGCAAAGCAGGAGGCAATGCCATGGTGGGTGTATTCTGTCCACTGATATGTTTTGATAATGATGAAAGAGTCCAAGCATTTTGGACATATCAAAATCGAAGATGATCTCAGATACAATCAATCAAGAATATGTAAAGAAAACTTACAACTCAACAATAAAAAGACAGATAAACCAACTAAAAATTGGGCAAAGGATGTGACTAAACATTTCTCCAAAGAACATATACAAATGACCAATAAACACACGAAAAGGTACTCAACATCTACAGTCACGAGGGAAACCTAAATCAAAACCACAGTAAGATATTATTTTACATCCACTTTAATGGCCATAATCAAAAAGTCAGTTAATAATGTGTTGGTAACGATGTGGAAAACCTGGAATCCTCATACATTGCTGGTGGGAATGTAAAATGGTACAGTCACTGTGGGAAACACCTAGATAGCTCCTCAAAAAATTAAATAGAGTTGCCATATGACCTAACAATTGTCCTCTTAGATATATATACAAGGGAATTAAAAGCATATGTTCACATAAAACCCTGAACACAAATGTTCATAGCAGCATGATTCATAAGAGCCGAAAAATGGAAACAACCCATACATTTATCAACTGATAAACAGATACACTAAATATGGTATATCCATACAATGGAATATTATTCACCCACAAAAAGAAATGAAGTACTGTAAGTACTACAACACTGATGATCTTGAAAACATTATGCTTAGTGAAGGCAGCCAGACCCAAAAGGCTATAAAGCATATGATTTGATTTATATAAAATGTCCAGAACAGGTAAATCCCTAAGAAGGTAGATTAGTGGCTGCCAGGGGCTAGAGAAAAAGAAAAGTGGGGCATGACAGACAAAGGGTATGGAAGGTAATGAAAATGTTCTGTAATGAGATAGGTGACGGCTGCTTATCTCTGTGCATACACTAAACACCACTGAACTGTACCTTAGAAGGTGAATTTTGCCGGGTGCAGTGGCTCACGTCTGTAATCTTAGCACTTTGGGAGGCTGAGGTGGGTGGATCACCTGAGGTCAGGAGTTCAAGACCAGCCTGGCCACCATGGTGAAACCCCATCTTTAAAAAAAAAAAAAAAAAAAAGAAGACGGTGAATTTTATGGTATATGAATTATATCTCAATTTTTTAAAAGGATCTGGGTTGAAATGGAATATGATCACTATGTGGCTCAACAGGCCATCTTTATGGGTAGTGTGATGTGAGTTTTGGGTACAGTCACACAGCTCTGCACTCACACCCTGTTTTCTGCTTAACAACTAGAGGAAAAACTGGCATATCTACAGTGACAGGGAGGCCCCTCCATCTCTGCCCCAAACACAGATGGACAAAAATCAAAGTGGGGCGCTAAAATGTTAGTCTCATGTTGGCAACTATGTGGACCAAATGTCTTTATAAGGGCAGCATGGCTCAGAAAAAGAAACCAAGTCATTTAGTTAAGAAAATAAAGAAGGTGGTTGGGTGTGGCAGGTCACACCTGTAATCCCAGCACTCTGGGAGGCTGAAGTGGGTGATCACCTGAGGTGAGGAATTCAAGACCAGCCTGGCCAACATGGTAAAACCCTGTCTCTACTAATAATATAAAAATTAGCTGGGCATGGTGGCACACGCCTGTAATCCCAGCTATTCGGGAGGCTGAGGCAGGAGAATCACTTGAACCCGGGGGCAGAGGTTGTGGTGAGTCGAGATCAGCCATTGCCCTCCACCTGGGCATCAAGAGCAAAACTCCATCTACAAAAAAAAAAGAAAAGAAAAAAGAGCAGGGAAGGAATTCCTCATCGATGTACCTTTTTCCCAGAAACGACCTCAGATCTATCTGGGTGACAGGGATAACTAGCACAAAGTACTGCATCATCTCAGAGCCCACAGGCACATGGCAACATAAGAACTGCCACGGCTCATGTCGCACAAGGCTTCTGCAGCTTCCACGTATAAAGCTGGTGCAACTTCTGGCACCCTAAAGGCCTTATAATACAGCTTCATGGAGAAGACATGGGACATGCGGTTTGAGGGAAAGGATTAGAAAATCATTAAGTAAAATACCCTACACTAGAAACAAGCAGGAGGAATATTTGCATAATGTTCAAACTGTGGTCATCAGTAGGGCAGCATTTATTAAGCACTGTATAGGCATCATTATTATGGCAGAAATAGATGAGTAGATGTTATCATCCCCATTTTACAGACCAGGAAATTGAAGCGTAGAGAGGTTAAGTAACCTGACTGAAGACATAGATCAAAAACGGTGCTGCCAGGATCTTTATTCAGGCAGAAACTGCAAAGCCCTTCTTTTTTTTTAATTTAATTTTTTTTTTTTTAAGATGGGGTTTCACCATGTTGGTCGGGCTGGTCTTGAACTCCTGACCTCAGGTGATCCGCCCATCTTGGCCTCCAAAGTGCTTGGATTACAGGCATGAGCCACCATGCCCAGCCAAAGCCCTTGTTCTTAAACACTAGGCTATACTGACTATTACCCCTGGGCTCAAGTAATCCTCCCACCTCCACCTCTTGAATAGCTGGGATTACAGGTGCATGGCACCACACCCAGCTAACTTTATTTACTTTTTGTAGACATGGGGTCTCGCTGTGTTGCACAGGCTGTTATTGAACTCCTGGCCTCAAGCAATCCTCCCACCTCGGCCTCCCAAAGTGCTGAGATTACAGGTGTGAGCCTCTGGGCCACAGATGGATGATCTGTGCCTCATACCTTCAGGACTTTTTTTTTTTTAATTTTGAGATATAATTCATGTACCATAACAATTCATCTATTTAAAATGTGTAATCTCCACAATCAATTTTAGAACATTTTCATGACTCTGAAAACAAACCACAAATCTGTTAGCAGTCACTCTTCGTTCTCCCCCAGCCACTAATCTGCTTTCTATCTTTATAGATTTGCCTATTCCGGACATTTCACATAAACAGAATCAAACAATATGAGATCTTTTGTGACTCGCTTCTTTCACTTATCATAATGTTTCCATCAGTGTTGTGGTATGTATCAGTACTACTTCATTCCTTTTATATGGATAGGCCACACTTTATACATTCATTAGTAGATGGACACTTGGGTTGTTTACACTTTCTGGCTATCATGAGTCATGCTATGAATATTCACGCACAAGTTTTTGGTATGGACATATGTTTTCATTTCTCTTGGGCTATCTATGGAGGAGTGGAATTGCTGAGTCGCATGATAACTTTATGTTGAAGCATTTGAGGAACTGCTAGACTCTTTTCCAACTCCACGGAACCCCACCAGCACTGTGTGAGGGTTGCAGTGTCTCCCTTTCACGTTAACATTTGTTACTGTCTGTCTTTTTGTTATAGCTATCTTAGTGGGTGGGAAGTGGTATTTCTTTGTAGTTTTGATTTTCATTTCCTTGATGGTCAATGACACTGAACATCTTTTCAGTGTGCTGTTTGGCCATTTGTATTGTCTTCTTTACAGAAATGTCTATTCAGATCACTTGCCTTTTTTTTTTTTTTTTTTTTTTGAGACAGGGTCTCACTGTGTTGCCCAAGCTGCAGTGCAGTGGTGTGGTCTTGTCTCACTGCTCCCTCTGCCTCCCAGGCTCAGGTGATCCTCCTGCCTCGGCCTCCCAAGTAGCTGTGATTACAGGTGCGCACCACCATACCCAACTAATTTTTTCCTATTTTTGGTAAAGGTAAGGTTTTGCCATGTTGGCCAGGCTAGTCTTAAAATGCTCAGTTCAAGCAATCTGCCCATCTTGGCCTTTCAAAGTGCTGGGATTACAGGCAGGAGCCACTGAGTTTGGCTTGTGTTCATTTTTTTTTCATTTGGTCATTTTTCCTTTTATTATCAAGTTGTGATAAATCTTCATATATTCTAGGTATAAGCCCCTTATCAAGTATATGATACATAAATATTTTTTCCCAATCTGTGGTTTGCCCTTTTTACGTTTTTGATGCTGTGCTTTAAAACATCAAAGTGTGGCTGGGCGTCGTGGCTCACGCCTGTAATCCAAGCACTTTGGAGGCCGAGGTGGGTGAATCACCTGAGGTTGGGAGTTCAAGACCAGCCTGACCAACATGGTGAAACCCCGTCATTTTTCTCTTTTTTTAATAGGATGGGGTTTCACCATGTTGGCCAGGCTGGTCTTGAACTCCCGACCTCAGGTGATCCACCCACCTCAGCCTCCCAAAGTGCTAGGATTATAGGTGTGAGCCACCGCGCCCGGCCCAGAAACCCCGTATTAAAAAAAAAAAAAAAATCAAAGTGTTTAATTTTGATGAAGTCCAGTTTATGTCTTTTTCTTTGATGGCTTATGATTTTGGTGTCATACCTAGGAAATCCCTGCCTAATCCATGAAGTCATGAAGAAAACCTGTTTTCCTCTAACAGTTTTATAATTTTAGCTCTTATGTCTTTTTTTTTTTTTAATAGAAATGGGGGTTTTACTATGTTGCCCAGGCTGGTCTTGAACTCCTTGCTTCAAATGATCTCCTGCCTCAGTCTCCCAAAGTGATGGGATTATAGGAATGAGCCACCATGTCTGGCCTGCATTTATGTCTTTGATCTATTTTGAGTTAATTTTTGTATACTATAAGAATGTAGAGGTCTAACTTCATTATTTTACATGTGGATATGTGACCGTCCCAGTACCATGTTTTGACAAAATGTTTTCCCTCATTAAACTGTCTTATAATCCTCGGTGAAAATTAATTGACTATAAATGTGAGGGTCCCTCAATTATTTCTCGTCTCTCAATTCTATTCCAAGTACATGTATATATTTATCTAACCTTATGACAGTACTATTTGCATGCTTTTTACATGCATTATCTCATTTCATTTTCTCTTTATATTTTTATTATATTGCAATTATCTGTTCATGTGTGTTTCTTGCACTAGCCTATGAGATCTTTGAGGGTGGAATTCATTTATTTTCTTGTTTATCTTTGTAGCCCTGGCAGTGAGCACAGCACCTCACATAATGTATGCTTAGCAAATGATTAAATAAGCTCAGCTTTATTTTTCTGCTAGATTCCTGAGGGATTAAGGACTGAGGAATGAGGCTGAGTGTTGCCTATGGATTTCAGTCATGTAGGTTATTCCCAGTTCCCTCTTGGTTAGTACAAATGGTTGAAAGTAGATTTTAGTAGGTGACAACCCACAACGAAAGGTTCTCTAGGAAACATGAACACCTCTAATTGGTTAGTATTTTAATTCTCTCCCTCTGTTGTGGGAAAGTGTCAAGGCTGCAATGTCTAGAGATGCCTGAGCTTTCTCTCTTTTGGTACTCTCCTGGAAGGGGTGAAATGCAGACATCAACATGCCTTTTTAAAGATTACTAGATGCCTTGCACACTCTCTTCCTTTATACTGCCTCTTCAACACCATGTAGTGTTTATTCCAACCTTTAGAGTCCTCCTGAAGCTGACTAAGCTCATGGCTCACACAGGCTACGTGACAGAGGATCACTTCCTCCCTGAGGCATCTCCCTGTACGTGGAGTCACTGCTTCATCGCTGTTTCTGTCTATCTTGCCAGGAAACAATGCCAGACACTCTGTTGGGTTTGGGGTATGGAGATATTTATGTCTGTGTGAGTACGTTAGACAAAACAAAGATAACCAAGTAGATTTGCAGCCTGTCAACGACATTGGAATTGGTGGCTTTGCCTCTAATTATTCAGTGCATAAAATGGGACTTAAAATGCTTCTCTCTAATTTACTTCAATTATTTTTCTCAGCAACTTTCAAGTGTTTGGTGTAGACAGCCTCCATGATTAAAGGACAGTACCAACGACAACAACAACAACAAACAAGATAAAAGAATATGTGAAGAGAAATAGCACATTCCAAATGAATTCTAGTACCTGAGAGATGACACTGCTCCTCGTTTGAAATAACCCATCAATTCGGGATTCTGTATCTTCTAACAATGGTATTCCCCCACTCTCCAAAGTCAGACAACTTTGTTTTAACTCATCCAGTGCTTTGGATTTAATTGCAAGTTGATTTTCTATATCCTGGAAGGGTAAGAGAAAAAGGTTTTCAATGTACAATATTACAAAACAATTAATAAGGTGTCAGAGACAGGAGTTCACTCTTTTCAAGTAATAATGCCATTAGGTTATATAATTAAATAGCATTACACCAAAGATATTTAAATCATAATACCCTTAGTTTAATGACATATGACACAACTCTGTATTTTAGGAGAATGTAGGTAACATGTCCGAACCATCATGGCAGAGCAGAAAGAATGCTGGTCTGAGAGCTGGTCCCCATTCCCCATCTGCCCTGCACTGGCTGTTTGACCAGGCATAAGTCATCAAATCCTTGAGTCTTCATTTTCTCATTTGGAAAAAGTGATGATACCTCACACACCATGTGTGCCAAGCTAAGAACTCAATAAAATCACAAGCTGAAAGGTGCCTTTAAACCATACAGCATCATTTAAATGACAGACTATATAATTATAGGTAGTCTGGTAAGCAGTAACTTTCATCTTTTTCTACCTCTTAGTTTATTAATTCACTCATAAAAGGTACTCTGACTTGGTCTACTCTTTATAAACACATTTTTATTTTATTTTATTTTTTTAAAGATGGGGTTTCACCATGATGGCCAGGCTGGTCTTGAACTCCTGACCTCAGGTGATCCACCCACCTCGGCCTCCCAAAGTGCTAGGATTACAGGCGTGAGCCACCGCGCCCGGCTACAAACACATTTTTAAGAACCTATAGGATCTCTCTACTAAAAAGGACACTACAGAGCCAGCAGTCTGAACACAGAGATGAACCAGGCCAGCAACAACGCTGCCACTCTTCTTAGAAGAAGGAAGGTCAGAGCTGCTTATTTTCCTTCTCAGGACTGCAGTTGAAATCCAACTTGGAAAAAGTTTAACCTTTTAAAAAATTATTAAAGCATGACATGCTCGTTACAGAAAAATTAGAAAACACCAGAGATCTTTGGCATTCAGAGGAATTCATTTTGAATTCCCCTCAAGTCTCCCAATTCACAAATTTGGGATGTGCTTGTGCACATTTTCTTTAGCATTACATTTTTATCCAGATGCATGTGTTCTGAATGCATGGCCTTAAGATAATGACCCTTTGCTCATGTTCTATGTCTCTCTTGAAAACTGTTTTGCATAAGGATCCCAGCTTTCTTTCTTCCTTTTTTTTTTTTTTTAAATCCTTTGTAAGAATCACTGCATGGTCCATAAGGAAAGAGAAACATGAGTGCCTCGTGGGCATGGGGTAGCTGAGCAGGTGGCTGGGTTTGTACCCTGTTGAGGGATGAACTCTGTCATGCTAGCCTCACAGCGGAGCACTGATATCCAGTCCAGCAAATCTGCCAGATTACCACGTGTGGGGAGCCCTCAGGTCACTCTTGGAAATCACAAACTCTACATCAATGAATGTCAGGGGTCTTCTGGACTGGGAAAGTAGAAAAAGAAAAAAATATCTATTCCATAAGAAACTGACAGCTAGGGTTGGCAGTGAGAAGGGACGACCAGAGAATGGAGCTAGAACAATCTTCCACTGTATGACCCTCTGTGCTTTTAGAATTTAGAGCCACATGAATATATAGCATATTAACAGAAAATTTCTCACTGTCTTAACAATCCACCCATACTGACATGCGGGTAAATTTGTAAAAAATTGTTCTTCTGAACTGGTTACAAAGGCACCCAGGAAACAAAACAGGTTCTCTGAAATAGCCTGTGCCAATGAGATTCAATTACCTGCTACCTCTGTCCATCTCTGCTGCCCTAAGTCGCTCCCTCATACCCTGACAGCCTTATTTGTTAGCATGATTCTTTTATCATCAGTTTAAATCTAAGATTTTTCACCTGCAAAGTTACAACTGCAAACATTTTAAGAATAGTGAATCACTTTCCTTCTTTGAATTTATAAAATAGTCTTTCCTGGCCAGGCATGGTAGCTCACACCTGTAATCCCAGCACTTTGGGAGGCTGGAGCAGGTGGATCACTTGAGGTCAGGAGTTTAAGACGAGCCTGACCAACATGGTGAAACCCCATCTCTACTAAAAAATGCAAAAATTAGTTGGGCATGGTGATGCACACCTGTAATCCCAGCTACTCCAGAGGCTGAGGCAGTAGAATCGCCTGAACCCGGGAGGCGGAGGTTGCAGTGAGCCGAGATTGTGCCAGTGCGCTCCAGCCTGGGCAACAAGAGGCAAACTCGTCTCAAAAAAAAAAAAAAAAAGTCTTTCCTAAAGGCTCAACTAACTAAAGATTTCTAAAAACACTTATTTACCAATAAGTTGTCAGAATTCCCCTATAAGGTAAAGAAAACTGATGAGAAATGACTGTGTAGCAGACAAAAGAAAATAACAAACCCACACCCACACACACCCCTTGCAAAAACGGCAGCATAAACAACAGCCATGCCAGGCACGGTGGCTCATTCCTATAATCCCAGCACTTTGGGAGGCCGAGGCAGGCGGATCACTTGAGCCCAGGAGTTTGAGACGAGCCTGGGAAACATGATGAAACCCTCCCTGTCTTTACAAAAAATACAAAAATTAGCCAGGTGTGATGGCATGTACTTGTAGTCCCAGCTACTTGGGAAGCTGAAGTGGGAGAATCTTTTTCTTTTTTTTTTGAGGCAGAGTCTTGTTCTGTTGCCCAAGCTGGTGCAATGGCTCGATCTTGGCTCACTGTAACCTCTGCCTCCTGGGTTCAAGCCATTCTCCTGCCTCAGCTCCCAAGTAGCTGGGACTACAGGCATACGCCACCATGCCCAGCTAATTTTTGTATATTTAGTAGAGACGGGGTTTTATCATGTTGGCCAGGCTGGTCTCTAACTCCTGACCTCAAGTGATCTGCCTGCCTTGGCCTCCCAAAGTTCTGGGATTACAGGCATGAGCTACCACGCCCAGCTGTGGGAGGATCTCTTAAGCCTATGAGTTCAAGGCTGCAGTGAGCTATGATTGCACCACTGCACTCCAGCCTGGGCGACAGAGTGAGAGACTCTGTCTCTTAAAAAAAAAAAAAAAAAGCCAAAAAAAAAAAAGCCATAAGCAATAACAGCACACAAATACCCACATACGGTGGAGCTGCTTGCTTCTTTTTCTCCGGAGAATAACATGGATTTGGCCCCGTAATCCTGTTATCTGCCCTTGCTTCACTGAGGCCTAACAGGACCTTTCAAGTTTTCCAACTCTCACCGCATTGGCAATTAATTTGTTTTACTTTAAATTCCAATCTGCGACACATAAATCAGGGTGGAATTAAAAATAATCTTTTGCTAATTATGGAGATTCACTAGAATTTGCAAGTCCTGCTTTTCTCTTCTGCGAGAACTAGCGTTAAATATTTTCAAAATATCTAAATTCCTCTGAGATTATCATGAACATGCTTCTTTAAGAAGCTGTGCTTGCTTATAGTACAGACGCAGCAAACTTGAGGGATTAACAATCTCATCTCGAACCTCCCCACTCTAGTCAATTATACAATTTTCCTTGATCATTATAATATGCCAAACGTGGCCTTTTACCAGTCAGCAATGACTTTTAGAAGCCCTTCAGAATATTTCAAAGCCTAATGTCTTAATACTTCATCAACTCTAGTCCTTAAGTTTTCTAGAGGAAAGCCACTTTAGCAAGCTTACTTGAACTGAAACATTCTACTGGGATAAGTCATTAAAGGATACACTAATCATTTTCCTCATTTTCTTTTTTTTTTTTTCTGTTCTTTTTGTTTTTTAGAGATGGGGTCTTACACAGGCTGGAGTGCAGTGGCATGATCATGGCTTACTGCTTGAACCTCGACCTCCTGGACTCAAGTGATCCTCCTGCCTCAGGCTCCTGAGTAGCTAGGATTACAGGTGTGCAACACTATGCCCAGGTAACTTTTTTTTTTTTTTTGGAAGGGACAGCATCTTGTTATGTTGCCCTGGCTGGTTTTGAACTCCTGGCCTCAAGTGATCCTTCTGCCTTAGCCTCCCAAATTGCTGGGATTACAGGTGTGAGCAACCATACTTGGCCTCATTTTATTTCTTGTATGCAAAAAATAGTGAAAAAAGGAGAAAAAAAGAAAGCAACCTTCTAGGTCTACTAATAGATATATACTCAGGCAACTATTAAGCACCTATGAGTTTCACAGGCAGTGACAGGTATCACAGGCATGCTGATGTGCCAGCCTGCCCTCAGAAACCCACAGGCTGGTAGAGGACAGACCAGTGGACAGTAAGTCCAGTACAGTCTCTGACATATGATACTACATGGGGTGCTAGGGACACCTGTTTTATTATTTGCTTCCATCTCGGCCTTGTTTATGTCCTTTTACAAGGAGGCATCCAAGAAGCAGCATAAAAAATTAAAATGGGAAGAAATGAGCTAATGGAAATGTGGGAGTAGGTAGGAAGGCACAGTCGGTGGGCATGTGCTAAAGGAGGGGGTCAGGGTGCTTTGAGTGAGTTCTGACAAAGATGGAGGAGAGCCTGTGTGTGGATGGTGGGGGTGAGGGGAGGGAGGTATACAGATTTCTGCCATCAGCAGCATATGTAATGGCACAGAGGCAAATGCAGACTGATAAGAGATGATGCTGGCCAGGCAGGTCTGTAAATTTCTTTATAAGCTCCATGTCTCATTCAACACCAGTCATTTTTCTAATAAGCACAGTGAATGTTACAAATGGTTTTCTATTGGTAAATTAATGGGATGATGATGATTGTTATTATTAGAGATGGGGTCTTGCTTTGTCACCCAGGCTGAACTGCAGTGGCATGATTACAGTCATCTTGAATTTTTGGGCTGAAAGGATCCTCTTCCCTTAGCCTCTTGAGCTGCTAGGACTATAGGCATGCACTATCATGCCTGGCTAATTAAAAAAATTTTTTTTTGTAGAGACAAGGTCTCACTATCTTCCCCAGGCTGGTCTCGAACTCCTGGACTCAAGCAATTCTTCTACTTCAGCCTCCCAAAGTGCTGGGATTACAGGCATGAGCCACTGCACCCAGCCTCACTGGCTTGTTAAATAACATAATGAATATTAGAAATGGGTTCTCACTGGTAAATTTCATGTACCCAAGATTCATGGATTAGCTAAACTACTGCAGATATAATTTCCACCCCTACTTGAACAGGCTCTAAGAACTGGGCATAGTCTGTTGCCTTCACCCAGTGCAATAATCCCTAAGGTAAGTCCTTACGTGGTTTCTGTATTCAGTTTAAACTCCAAGGATTCTGGTTGCCTAATGTTGGCCACAGAAATAATAGACTCCTGGCCAGGCGCAGTGGCTCACGTCTGTAATCCCAACACTTTGGGAGGCCAAGGCGGGTGGATCATGAGGTCAGGAGTTCAAAAGCAGCCTGACCAACATGGTGAAACCCCGTCTCTACTAAAAATACAAAAATTAGCTGCATGTGGTGGTGCGTGCCTGTAGTCCCAGCTACTCAGGAGGCTGAGGCAGGAGAATCGCTTGAACCCAGGAGACAAGGTTGCAGTGAGCAGAGATCGTGCCACTGTACTCCAGTCTGGGTGACAGAGTGAGACTCCGTCACACACACGCACACACACACACACACACACAAATAAATAAATAACAGACTCTTGCTTCTGGAATATTACTATGTCTGCCTTTCATAAAAAGTGGTGGTCGGTACACTAAAGAGGACAGAGAGACTTTGCTGAACTTAGCTATATAAACTACTTTTAGTGCTTGCTTGCTAATCTATGTTTCTATAGATGCTGGCATTGTGTCTGGAATTTGTTTTATTACAACTTGGTAGTGAGGTTGTGTGAAGAATAGCTAAACTTAATCCATTTATTGGATAAACAATGCAACAAGTAGCCTTGTTCAGTGGCTACTATTATCTATCGAAGAGAGAGACATAGTTGGGTAAGACTCACTTGACTTAGGTTTCTGCAACTCTTTGTAGGTAAGGGACCAAATGTCATTCTGTAACGTGTGGATTTCATTCTGTGGTCAATCTGGAGCCACTGAAGGATTTTTCGATAGGGATTGCTGTGACCCTTCGTATTGCAGAAATATCCCTCTGCAGCAATGTGGAGAATGAATGAGAAGGAAATGATGGGGGAGGCTGGTAAGTGGGTTGGAAGCAGCTGCATGAAACAGGCCTGCACTGAGACTGGTCTGAAGGAAGGTGGTCTGAGACAGACTGACCAGACAGTAAGAAGTAAGTCGAGAGCACCTAATAAGAAACTGGAGGTAGAGACACGTGTGAAAACACCTCCTGGGTTCTGGAAAGACACCACCAGCTAGGGGATAGTGCAGCACCAAGCTGCAGAATGCAGGTTTCCAGTAAGGAAGGATACGGACTCCAAGGTGGCTGTCAGAAGGCTAAAGTAGAGCTAGCTCATGGGGAGGCAGGAACAGGATATTACTATCTGAAAAGACCTCTTACGGTGATGCTGCTGCTAACATTTATGTCCAGTGCTGTCCTGTAACCTCTTCCATGGAAATGGGGTCTGGCCAGACTTTCCAGTCCTGACAGTGACTAGCATGAAGCCATCACACAGAAGGTGCAGACACAGCACAATGCGTGCCTCCTGCAGTGATGGCGATGGCAGAGGTGCTCTGAACAGGTAGCGGCCCTAAGGGCAGTGCTGAAGCAAGATCAATGTGCAAAGACAGTGATGCAGCAAGGCACAGCTGAACCACAGACAACACCCTCAAGGCCAAATGTGATTCACACAGAGGTTCCAAGGGACAAGCGGACTTTTTAAAACACAATGCGCAATAGGTAGAAGGAAATCATTTTCCTCTGAAGAAACACAGAATGAAATGCTAAAATTAATGAAACCTTTAGAGTAATTTTGTGAACACTGGGCAAAACGATTAAACAAATGGAAAACTGGAAAGCATTTAAATCAAAATTCCCTTTGAACATTTTTTTCCCCAAGAGTACTGCTCAAACCTCTTAAGAGCAGCAATACTGTAACTGTGAAAATACATTCTTCTGGTTATCATAAAAAAATGGCACTTTGCAATTTTGTAAAACCAATGGGTCATTATCTAACTGACATAAGAAAATAAGTCAATAGAGGGGAGATGGAGGAGAGTCTCCATAAACTACAGCCACCCGTCCTTGGGGCAAGAGAGGTGACCAAATCGCCCCAGCTCGCAGGTTGGATGGGACACTGTCCCCCTCCTCACCTGACAGTCCAGGAGCAGCTTCTGCACCGAAATCACACTTTCAGGTTTTTGTAAAGTTTTCAGTCTCTCTTCTTGTGCTTCCATCCAGTTGTTCAAAATCTGTATTTTATTTTCACTCTCAGTGATACTTTCCAGAAGTTGTTCTAAATGTTGTATCTAAGTGATGAATTTCAAAATTACAAAAAATGTTAAAATGTATGTTTTAAAAGGGAAATGCCATGAGATGTTCTTTTTGAAAGAACAATTTTGTTTATTCTCAAATTTCTAATATTTCATGTAATAAGATGCTTTGATAACTTTTGAAATAAAGATTCATAAACCAGGAAACAGAATTAAAGTTCCTTTTGGAAAGAAAATCTCTTATTTAAGGTGAAAGCTAATCTGCTGAGAAAGCTAATTTGTTTTGGAGTTTCAGATGTATACAAAATAAAATGTTGCTAACAGTCAATATTTTTCATTGAGTCATCTATTGACATATATAAAGTGTAAGAAAAATTTCTTCCTGCCGGGCGCAGTGGCTCACACCTGTAATCCCAGCACTTTGGGAGGCCAAGGCGGGTGAATCACGAGGTCAGGAGATCACGACCATCCTGGCCAACATGATGAAACTCCGTCTCTACTAAAATATAAAAAGTTAGCCAGGCATGGTGCTGCATGCCTGTAGTCTCAGCTACTCGGGAGGCTGAGGCAGAGGAATTGCTTGAACCCGGGCGGCGGAGGTTGCGGTGAGCCGAGATTATATCACTGCCCTCCAGCCTGGCAACAGAGTAAGACTCCGTCTCAAAAAAAAAAAAAAAAGAAAAGAAAAAAAGAAAAATTTCTTTCCTCAGACTTTCTTCATTAGAGTTGCTTAAAAATTTCTATCAATGTCAATAATAAACAATTTATCAATTTAATGAAATAATCATTGTCTTTAATGTCTGGATTCTTCTCATTAATAATAAAACTTGTATTAGGTCATAATAATATACACAAACTTTAATATTCATTTTTACAATACATCATAAGTATTGTATCATGACACAATTTTAAAAGGCTGCCTGGCTACGCGCAGTGGCTCATGTCTGTAATCCAGCACTTTGGGAGGCCGAGGTGGGTGGATCGCTTGAGGTTAGGAGTTCGAGGCCATCCTGACCCACATGGTGAAACCCATCTCTACTAAAAATACAAAAATTAGCTGGGTGTGGTGACAGGCACCTGTAATACCAGTTACTTGGGAGGCTGAGGCAAGAGAATTGCTTGAACCCAGGAGGCAGAGGTTGCAGTGAGCTGAGATTGTGCCACTGCACTCCAGCCTGGGTGACAGAGCAAGACTCTGTTTCAAAAAAAGAAAGAAAGAAAAAAAAAGACTGCCCCAATGTTTCATCAAATGAATACAGTATAATTTGATTAATTATTCCCCTACAGTGGGAATTAAGGCATGGAGCATTTCCACCAGTATAAATGATGCTGAGTTGAACATTATGTGCATATCTTTTTCTTTTTTTGAAGGGCTCTCTACTTAAATGTGTAAGAGATGACTGGCTTAAGTAATAAGATTATTATTACAGTTCTTTAAATTTTCCAAATGCTTTCCAAGAGAGTACTTAAGCCATTATCAGCAATGTAGAAACGTGACAGCTTTGGGTTTTCGTCCTTATCTGATTAATGTTTTTCTAATTTAATAAGTGCATTGTGTTACATAGTGTTTATTTTGAGTATCTGATAACGATATCTTTCCATGTTTATTTGCTAACTCAAATTTCCTCTTTTGTGAATTGTCTGCTCATGTTCTTCATCCATTCATGTACTTGTATCTTAATTGTATAAATCCATTTGCATGTATTCTCTACACAGTAAACATACCAATTATCATTATGATTATATGTAGTGTTTTTTCAGGAATAAGTTTTCCGAATCTTTTCAAGAGTCAATGGAGTAAAAAAATTTACCAAAAAGTCACATGCATTTTTCTTTCTTTTTATAATCTTTTCAGAGCTGAAATAGCTTTGCCCCTTTCAAACATCTGCTTTCATAGAAAATGTATAATCTCTAATCATTTAGGAGTCTGACATAATACTTGACAAGTTCCTAAATAAAATTCCTCTTCTTCACTTGCCTAACTCAATTTCCCACTAAGAAATCTCAAATAACTATTTTCATATACTCTTATAGGTACCAATGGAGAATGCTAAAACATAGGATTTATAAAAGGGATTTAGTTGAGATGATTATTAGGCTTAGTAATCAGTTAGTCAACTAATTAAATGTCTTTTGATTTTTCAGAGAGTGTATTTTACAAAGGCCAAATCACACATCCAGCTGTGACCCAGGAACACACCTTTCTATTTAGCATTCCATGTACACGGTGCCACTGGCGGTTCATCTCCCCCAGGTGCTCTGCAAACTCTGTTCTTTCATAGCGCTTGCTTTCTACATCACAGGTGCTTAGCTGAAGTAATGACTGGTTAACAAAGTCAACTATCCACTGTTTATAGTCCATTTCCATTCTAAATTCCTAAAACAAACAAGCAAAGTTAAACACCCAAATCAGTCATGGACACTGGTCAGATGAATTTGATTTCCCTTTATGTACTCGAGGGGGCGCCAAGCTTCCATTCATTAATCAAGGGGCACCTGTCACGAGTTCCGTTCTACCCTCCCCAATCTCCACCAGGAGTTGGCTTTATTTGAGTAGCGACTCTTTTGGGGAATTACACAGAGATGCATTACTTTCAAATAGGTTGAAAAGTCAAAGGGGCATTGCGTATGACAGTTCCTGTCAACTGAACTCAAATGAGGACCCAAGATATGACAAAGGCTTCCTGGGAGAGGCGGCCTGTGAGCTGTGCTGGAATTCTGGGGGCTCATGGAAACAATCAGACGGGAAATAGGAAGTAAAGGCTCTCCTAGAAAACCCAGTACACCTTTAAGGAACTCTGTCATTTAGGCAGCTTCCCTGTTCCTTCTGGGATAGTTAAGGCCTCTTGGGGCACTTTGGGTGGTTTTAAGTTGTACAGCAATTCTAAACCCACTGAGGGCCAACAACCTTTCTGCCAAACCTCTCACTCACTGATTTTATCCTTATAAGTTCTAGCATCTCCTTTGGAGACATCCAGGAGTGACAGTCATGTGGTATGTGCTAGGTTGCTAGAGCCTGTGAGAATATACATGTGTAGACTTTTCAAAGATTGTACTACACACTGAAGTTAGGATGTGATGGTACATAAAAACAAAATCCTCCGCTCATATGCTTGGTGATTAAGCCATTCATCTTCGGCCTGCCAGAAGCTAGCTCCATCAGCCTGCACGGTCTTAAAACAATGACCACACTTGTCACTCCTCTTTGTATTCCCAGTGGCCAGAAACTGCTGAGTACCCAATATATGTTTGTGTGTGGCTCATGAAATGTTAATTAAATCTACTTGAAATTAAATATCATGGAGAAGACCACATTTATATCAATTTGTAGAAGAATCTCAACTTCTTCTTACCCATTCTCTTACTCAAAGAACATTTAAACTCCTGTTGGAAGAGGGCAGGTATTGGGATAGGCGTGCCGTTATAGGGAAGTGAAGGACAGCCCCTCGTCTCAAGAAGCTCGGTCGAGGTGGGGAGACAGGCAGGTAAACTGATAATTATAACAACGCATGATAGGATCTACTAATAGCACCATGGAGACATGTAAACCAGGAAAGTCACCTAATCTAGCTGGGGGAGTCAGGGGCGGATTTCCAAATGAGGATAACTCGAGCTGACTTCGGAAGAATGACTCAGAGGATGTACACAGGTCAAAGGGCACTGGCATTCCAGGTGCAGGGTGCAGCATGTACACAGCATGACCAAAAATGGTTAAGGAACCAAAATCACTGTCGGGCAGGGTCCACAGTTTATGGGGGCGGAGGGTGTGGATAAAAAGATGAGACCAGAGTCTGTTAAAACCTTGCTTGGGTTGTCCTGTGGTGATGGGGGCTAGCGAAAGGAATTTAAGCAGAATAAAAGCAAGTCTACTAACATCTCTAGAACCATCCACCGCCCCAGTTTCCTACCCCTAGAGTTAGTTTTTCTTAATTATATCCTATGTGTCCCTTTATCCAGCATTACCCCTCTAACTGATTAGCCTTCTTGTTTCAATGAAAAGACTTCTGCTCCTTTTGCATAATTACCTTGTGCTTCTGAAGAAGATGTTTAACTTGAGATGCAGAACTTGGTGAATGCGTGGAGTCTTCATCTGAAGTTTGATGCTCCACATTGTTCATCCAGCTAATCATTTCTGTGATTGCTTTACGAGACGGCAATTTCTCCATTTGAAGCTGTAAGAACAAAATGATTTCCATTTAATTGCCAGCAGTTAACAAAATGAATCAGGGAATCATTAAAGATGATATCTGGTTTGATAAAAGGTCTTTCAATATAATTATGCAGGTTACTCAAAAAAAAAACCCAGCATTCAAACTTAGAATAAGCGACCCCAAAACAATGACAATGACCTTCACATAAACTAACATAGTGGCAAAGATAAACTGAGAAATAAAGTAATTAAGCCTGATTTCTCTCGTAAGAAAGACCCCACTGGAGGAGAGTCCAGTAATTAAGACCTATATTCAGTGGTGCCAGAGAAAAATAGGTAGTGTCAATGAAAATTATTGAGTCAGAGAAATAATTTTAAAAGAGTTGCGAGCTAACAAGTGAATGCTAATTCAAATGCTGAGTCTCTAAAAGCTTACCTGGTGAAGTTTTTCTTGAATATCTGGAAGTTGAGTTATGAGCACTGTCCATTTCTGTTCAAACTGTGCTAAAGAAGCTCTCAGCGTAGCTGTGTCAGTTTCTTTCAGGTGAAGAAGCTGGTTCCCGGTACTTATAACGGCAGTCTTCAAGGAGGACTTTTCATCAACTTCTTTTGAAAACTCCTAAAGGAGAGAGTTTTAAAATTTAGAAACTTTTAAAATTTAAATACAGCAGAAAGAGTCAGAATAACTGGCTAGAGTTGGAAATTAAACATAGTAAATATTTGAATGTGTACACACACACACACACACACACACACACAAACACACACCCCTTTTTCCTACTGTCAGTTATCAGATACACAGAGGGGAACAAAAGAGATGGAATGGATACCCCTCAAAAAGCTTATAACTCAGTGGGTTAGTATTTTTAAAAATAGACAAGTCATTATTTAAATGGTAAGTTTTACAATAAACTATGGAACCCAACACCAAGTACATATTAAATAAATTACTTGCAACAAGTTTATAATTTAAATCTTTCCTATGTACAGATTCTTTCAAATATGTTGAAAAACATATATATTTTAATACCAAAGTGAGTAACCATAGCTACAAAGTATGAAAAATGGAAAAAACTGAGAAAAGTCTAATGGAGAAGACCACGCTTCATAAGTGCATTGACAAATAATCATTTTGTAATTATATTACAAGAGTAATACCTTTTTATTTCCCCTGAAGTTTGGGGGATATTTTTAAATTTTTTTCCCAAAAAACATCTCAAAACAATGGAACAAAAACTTTTTAGAAATACGAATTTTTTTTACAATAATTTAAAAGTATGCATTTATTGTTAATATTTAAAAGTTAATAACCTTATAAAATTGTTTGTGGGTCTTGATCAGGGGCATTTTCTGTATTTGTAAAACATGACCCATGTCAGCAAGTTTTAAATTTATATATATTTTATAGGGTCAATTAAAAATACATTTTATCATTATAAATGAACAGTATAAACAAATAGTTCTAAGTCTGAAGACCACAGCTGCTATTCATCCAAGTCTTATCCACAAATAAATACGAAGACTATCACATTAACCCTGATGCTTTTTCCTTGATATCTATTTCTGACCAGTAATTAACTGAACATGTGCTATTACAACTTACAAAAAAATTACTGATGTTGCTTCTGATTGTATCCAAGTCCTGAGACACATTGAGGGACTGTTCTTTCCAGTAATTCAGCGTATGCTGGGAAGATTCCAACCACTTGGTTAACTGATCCGAATCTCTGTTATAACTAACAGGAGCAAGGAGAGAAGGCAGATGAGAAACATACTCAGATAATGATATGCTTGTGTTTTCCTATGTTGATCAATCCTAACATTCAGAATATCATGATAATAATAAGGATTATATCATGTTTTATGTCATGCCCCTGGCGTTTTCTAGGACTTTCTTCATTATAGCTCAGCAAGATCAATGAAGATATTAGGCCAGGTGCAGTGGCTCATGTCTGTAATCCCAGAACTTTGGGAGGCTGAGGCAGGTGGATTGCCTGGGGTCAGTAGTTCAAGACCAGGCTGGCTAACATGGTGAAACCCCGTCTCTAATGAAAAATACAAAAAAATAGCCAGGCATGGTGGTGCACATCTGTAGTCCCAGCTACTCAGGAAGCTGAGGCAGGAGAATCACTTGAACCCGGGAGGCAGAGGTTGCAGTAAGTTGAGGTCATGCCACTGCACTCCAGCCGGGGCAACAGAGCGAGACTCTGTCTCAAAAAAACACAACACAACAAAACAAGACAAAAGAGCAATGAGGATCTTAAAGCCTAAGGCATTCTTTTTTATTTTTTATTACAGCTATACAAAATTACACCCAATGAAGGGCCAAAGATTATTTTTATTCATCAATTGTCTTCTATAAATTCGTTTATAATAAAAATATAGGCCAGGCACAGTGGCTCACTCCTATAATCCCAGCATTTTGGGAGGCCAAGGTGGGAAGATACCTTGAGCCCAGGAATTTGAGACCAGTCTGGGCAACATGGCAATACCCCATCTCTATAAAAAAATACAAAAATTAGCTGGGTATGGTGGCATCTGCCTGTGGTCCCAGCTACTTGGGAGGCTGAGGTGGCAAGATGGCTTGAGCCCAGGAGGTTAAGGCTGCAATGAGCCGTGATGTCACTGCACTCCAGCCAGGGCAACACAGTGAGACCCTGTCTCAAAAAATAAATAAATAAATAAAATTATATATATATATATATATATAATTTTTATTTTATAAAATAATTATTTTATAAAATTTATTTTATTTTATAAAATAAAAATTATATAATTTTAATAAAATAAAATTTTACATACATATACACATACACACATACATGCCCCCCCCCCACACACTCAGCATTTGTATAAGCTGTGTAACAACAAACTGCTGTTGGCTGAACACCAAGATATTTGCCTGAGGTAGTGAAAATATCCAAACAAAATTCTGCCCTTCTCGTAACTTTTAAACTGCCTTAGGTTAAGAGGCACGGATGAGAAAAAGGTTTAAATGTTCTATGTTCTCCTCCTTCCTCACATGGTTCAAGATTATATAAACTACGCACAAGAAATTCTCTGAAGAACTCAAAAGGCTATTTCAAACTATTCTGTTAGTTAAAATCATTTAACTTTTTAAATTTTAAAACTTTTGTTAAGAGAGTAAGAAAGAGCATTATCATGGTATAAAGGTAACCTACGTATATTATATAATGTAATTCTCAGCTTCTATAGAAATGCGTAAACTGGCTGGGTGCAGCAGCTCACATCTGTAATCCCACCATCTTGGGAAGCTGAGGCAGGAGGACTGCCTGAGGCCAGGAGCTCAAGACCACCCTGGGCAACAAAATGAGACTCCGTCTCTACAAAAAATTCTATAAAATTAGCCAGGCAAAGTGGTCTATGCCTGTAGTTCCAGCAACTTGGGAGGCGGAGGCAGGAGGATCACTTAAGCCTAGGAGTTCAAGGTTGCAGTGGGCTATGACTGTGCTACTGCATTCCAGCCTGGGTGACAGAGTAAGACTCTGCCTCCAAAAAACAACAACAAAACAAAACAAACAAACAAAACGATCCCAGCACACTGATTACATTTTACGCTGTGCCTAGCAAACCATCAGAGATTCCACATTGCGTTTAGCCCAGAAGAGGGACCCAAATACCCAAGAAAAAACAGCATAAGGTGGGTTGCAGGTAAAATTTAGCTGATTCCAGAATCCCTGAGGTCTTTCTCCACAGCACAATGTGAAGCCAATCCACCCTCAAAAAGGCAGACCTGAGCAGATGTTTGAGAAGTGTTTGCAGCCTGTGGAGCTCATGGTCAATTTTCTTGTTCAGGGACAACCACTGCTCTTCCAGTTTTGTGATCTGGCCCTCTAATTCAGGACAGCTGACAGATGCCACCAACTGTTTGCCTTCGTTCAGAGTTTGGTAAAGCCGAGCGTGTTTTCCACCAATGTTTCTCTTTATTTGCTAATAAAAAGTAAAGTCACAAAATGAATTATGTAAAAAATAAAGTCTTCTAAGCTATTCACAAATAATTCGTTTAAAACTGACATTTGTGTCTACGGATGAAACACAAACACTTCCCCAACCTTCAAGACTATAGTCTGACTGGATGTTTGATTAATGGCTAATGGGTCACCTTCATGATGAGTATCCAATCCTGCATTTCTAGAGCATAGATTCAACTCTGTAGACTTATTGGTTGGAGGTGGTGGCTCATGCCTGTAATCCCAGTAGTTTGCGGGGCTGAGACAGGCAGATCACTTGAGGTCTGCAATTTGACACCAGCTTGACCAACATGGTGAAACCCTTATCGCTACTAAAAATACAAAAAATTAGCTAGGTGTGGTGGCACATGCCTATAAGCCTAGCTAGTCAGGAGGCCGAAGCAGAACTGCTTAAACCCAGGAGGTAGAGGCTGCCGTGAGCTGAGATCGCACCACTGCACTCCAGCCTGAGTGACAGAATGAGACTCTGTCTTAAACAAACAAAAAACCAAATCAACGCTATAGATTTATTGCATACAAACAAAAACAAAACAAAGAAGCTGGCAGTCTACAGGCCATGCTGAGCCCACAGACGGGTTTTGTGTAACCTCAAGATCAATTTGAAAAATCAGGAAATCTTACCTAATAATCAGGATTGCCAGTGTCTCTGGGAAAACTGGAAGACCTAGCAATTGTTGGTCTGCATCTCATGTGGCAAAGGGTGGCCGGAACAGAGCAGCAGCTGACTGCGCTAAGCGAGCTTACTCCCTTCTCCTTTTCCCTCAGCTCAGTCCCACCACCCCTCTGATTGCAGATTCGGCAGATGTTCCTTATTTCTGTTCTCCTGCCTGCCCCCCACCCAAGCACTTTAGATGGTGACTTAGATAGGAAGAGGATAATTAGAACAGTATTTCTCTATTATCCATGAGATGCAAATAGTAGGCAGAAAAATTTATTTTCAGGGTCTTCTACTGAATATAAAGATTCAGTAGAGAGAAAGGAAGAAATCTTTAGAAAAATAAAACAGACAGCACATCATTAATCCAACTTCATGGAAAGAAAAATGAAATTCTTTCAAGAGAAGTCTGTCTAAAGGTAATTATCTAACACAGCTGGATTCAGCTAATGCCATTTATCCTGACACCTGTTTAATCTTAAAAAATAATTACCAAAACAGGTTTGCCATTTTCTAATTAAGCCTTTTAAAAAATTACCAAAGAAGTCCATTCCATGTGGTTCAGGGTAAAAAAGAAAAAATTACCAAAAAAGGCTGGGCATGGTGGCTCATGTCTGTAAGCCCAGGACTTTGGGAGGCTGAGGCGGGTGGATCATGAGGTCAGGAGATGGAGACCAGCGTGGCCCACATGGTGAAAACCAGTTTGAAACCAGCCTGGCCAATATGGTAAAACCCCGTCTCTACTAAAAATACAAAAAAATTAGCTGGGTGTGGTGGCGCGTGCCTGTAGTCCCAGCTACTCTGGACGCTGAGGCAGGAGAATTGCTTGAACCAGGAGGCAGAAGTTGCAGTGAGCTGAGATTGCACCACTGCACTCCAGCCTGGATGACAGAGCGAAACTCTGTCTCAAAAAAAAAAAAATTACCAAAAAATTCCACTTCCATGGCCCTTTCCACCACTCCCATTTGTAATTTACTCCCACTGTCTGAGCCTGTGTGGGCTAGAATGAAAATGAAACACCCAACATCTGTATTAAAAGAAAAAAAAACATCAGTCTAATTTTCTAAGTGCCAGATTTTTTACCTTTAAAACATCTCTGAAAGGTCTTAATTCACTCTTTTTTTTAAATTTTGAGATGAATTCTCACTCTGTCACCCAGGCTGGAGTGCAGTGGCGCAATCTCGGCTCACTGCAGCCACCGCCTCCCGGGTTCCAGTGATTCTCCTGCCTCAGCCTCCCGAGTAGGTGGGATTACAGGGATGCACCATCATGCCTGGCTAATGTTTGTATTTTTAGTAGAGATGGGGTTTTACCATATTGGCCAGGCTGGTCTCAAACTCCTGACCTCAAGTTATCTGCCAGCCTCAGCCTTCTAAAGTGCTAGGCTTATAGGCATGAGCCACCACGCTCAGCCTAATTCACCCATTTTATGCGTGGGAGACAGTCTGTGCACTAGGGTTACTAGGCTGAGCTAGCATTTGAACACAGGTTTGTTCGACTTCAAAGGCCACACGACCCCTAGGTTCCAAGCCTCACAGACATCTGCTGATCAAGATGACGACGACATCTGTCAGACTCACACAAACCTTTCCTTGACTCTGAACTCAGAATGGCCTATAAAGTCTCTATGGGGAGATGGGCTTTACAAGATACGTCTTCCTTTAGTCTGGCAAATTTATTTAAAAGTCTTACAACAATTCTTTTTAATATTTCAAACGTAATAGAATCACACATTTTAACAGATATGGTCACTTCTGGAGGAAATAATCACACTCATATTAGGTTGCCTAATATTAGACTGTTGCTTCAATTAATAAGCCTTAAAATACTGTTTTCAACTGCATTCTTTCAGCTGTTTAGTTGACACCTTCTGTAACCCTAGACTAACAAAGAGCAAAACAGTACTCCCCTCACCCCACTCCCACCCACCCCAGAGGACCCAGATTTACCTTAGAATTAGGCTCAATATAATTAATAAGGTGGCAATGAGACCAGCTGTAGCTTTCCAGGCATCTAGAGAGCGTACACAGTGTCCCAGCCTCTGGAAAATGTTCTTTATAGGGGCTAAGACACCTCCATGGAAGAGAGGGCTCTGTAGGTATTTCCTGCTTTCATTTTCCACCTAGTTCATTCAGGCGATAAATGTGCTTCTGAAGTTTTAAAGTTGATACGTGATAAATGCCTCTAGCTGCGCAACTCAGATTCTGACCACGTATATTCTCAAGTTAAAATTAAGCACTTTAACCTCCTGGTGGGAAGACTTAAAACTTGTTTTCATCTTGTTGTTCGTGTTCTCAATGCCACTTGAAAACCATTTTAAGGTTTTATCTTCTCTTTGGCACCAAAATTAGAGACACAGAGACAGATGATAATAATACTAAAAGTTACACAAAGTTGAAAAGTTTGAGGTGTTTTTATGATGCTGGTGGCACGTAAGATTACTGTCTCATGGGTTACGTCCAGTCAGGACTTCACTGTAGGAATAAAACTAGGCCAGTCACGGTGGTTCATGCCAGTAATCCAGCACTTTGGGAAGCCAAGAGGGGTGGATCACCTGAGGTCGGGAGTTTGAGACCAGCCTGACCAACATGCAGAAACCCAGTCTCTACTAAAAACACAAAATTAGCTGGGCATGGTGGTGCATGCCTGTAATCCAAGCTACGGGAGGCTGAGGCAGGAGAATCACTTGAACCTTGGAGGCAGAAGCCGCAGTGAGCTGAGATCACCCCATTGCACTCCAGCCTTGGCAACAAGAGTGAAACTCTGTCTCAAAAATAAAAAAAGGAATAAAACTAAATACACGTTTAGAGGCTGAAGGCTGACAAAGTTCTATCCATTCTTCAGCTCATTTCCACACGAGTAGCTCAATGGCATTCACTTCCAGAGACAGACAGAAACTGAGATGTCCTTGACAAAGAAACTGAGGCTTAGGGACAGTAAGGTCACAGAAGTGGTAAATGATGGAGCCACGACTCAAACAAGGTCCTCTCCCCAAAGCCAGACATATGGTGTGCTAAGCAATTCACGTTGAAAGCTGCAGTCTCCCTGAATGCATTCAACAGTGAGTTGTATGATGAATGTTTTGTTTGAATTAAAACCTTCAAAATCAAACCATTTAGTCAAAACAAATGTAAAACACAAAGTGCTATGTACATGCCTTTGATAACTTAAATGGAAGAAAAATACCTGGTAAAATGAAATCCTTTCCACTAATCTTTCCTCTGTTTCTTCCACCAAACTCACAGAGGGCAAGGTAGACAGAAGAATCTCCAGGTCCTTTTCAAGAGATGCATAGTTTTCATCAAACTCTTCCCATTTCTAGAGAATCAAGGACATAAAATCAGTGGGAGCCATTTACTAGATTGGCTCCAGATAACAACACAATTAATCACAAAACAAAAATGAACACCAAGACCATACAAAATTAAAGCACAGATTCCAGGGGTGTGTCTGAGAGATGTAACCCACCCTGGTCAGAGCTCAGCATCTAATGGAAAATAATTCCATTGCCTTTGAGGACGAGGTTTAAAAAGAATCCCAGTTGGCATTAGTGTTTTATGCTTGTCCTGTCAAACTGGGTAACACGACTAAAGGAGTGACACAATGAAGTTAAAGTGATACTCCTAGCAACTCTGTAGAGACCTGAGAGCCACCAGAGCCTTTCTCTTATTAAGAAAGCCAGAGAGCTAAGTTTTAGACCTGTATGCAACAGGAGCTCCTATGAGGCTACTCTTGCTCTCCAAGGCCTCTTTGAGGAGTATAGGCTTACACTTTATCCGGGTAGGACAACTGCCTCGGCCCTAGTCTGCTCTTCTCCTAGCTTGCCCCATTTCCATGGACACTCACCTCTATCTAGGATCTCCACACACCACAAAGCCGAGTTACTGACTCCAAACATCATCTGTTAGAAAAATACCCACCTCACTAATTTCCATATCTATTCACACAGTGGCTCACTTGGCTTTTATAGAATACTCACAGGGTCCACAGAGTCTTTAAAAAAATACCATGAAATATTATAAATATCAACTTGACACACTAACTAGAAAATAAATTTTGTTAGCTTAAAATAATACCGTGTTACATTATCAAGTTGAACATTTCCTTCCTTTTTCCTTTATTCCCTGTTTCTCTTTACTAACATTGGCTGTGAAAGGTGTGAGCAGAATGGCTCAAAACGGAGAAGGAGCTTTATACATGCTTCATTTTTTTCTTTGAATTTAGACAAGATTGTCATGAATCCATTTTAGGACATCTGGGCCTGTTGTCTTGAAGAAGTACAGTTTCTAAATCAGTGACTGTTTCACCCAAATGATCTCATTCAAGATCTCAAAGTGCTTATCGTTTTGCTTATTCATACATGAACCTAAGTGGCAGGGAGACATAGTCCATCCCAAATCTATGTAAGGGAAATATCAGCCAGCCTTTCCTCGGGGAGTGGCCTTGGAACCTGAGCAGGCGTCCACCTTCCTCACTGTCAGGCTTCCATTTAAGTATCGCGTAATGATAACTAGATACTTCTCAACACCTGCTCTGGTGATAGAAAATCAGAAATTCCCAGCTTCAGTGTAATGTTTACAAAACCCAAATACCTGCAACAAACTCTGCAGCTTCATACCACGCTGGCGTGACTTTTCTTCTAGTATTTTAATTTCTGTTACTTGTTCTGCCCAAAATGTCTCTCTCTTTTGCAATAAAGAAGGAAGTATTTTGGCAGAGTATGCTTGGATCAACAACATGTCAGCAACAAGCTTCTGGAAAAAAACCTATGAGATGGAAAAGGTTTTTAATATTTATTTTGAAATTGTGAAAATCTTAAAAACCAAGTTATTTCAACTTTATATCCAGTTATTTTTGTTTTAAATCCAAAATCCCAAGACATTCGTGTAGAGTCAAATAGACGAGAAAACAAAAAGAAATTTACCAGCCTGGTCAACATGGCAAAACCCCATCTCTATCAAAAATACAAAAATTAGCTGGGCATGGTGGTGGACGCCCGTAATCCCAGTCACTTGGGAGACTGAGACAGGAGAATAATTTGAACCTGGGAGGCGGAGGTTGCAGTGAGCCGAGATCTTGCCACTGCACCACTCCAGCCTGGGCGAGATAGCAAGACTCCACCTCAAAAAAAACCAAACTCTTAGTCTTTGAACATTAGTGGAACTTTAACAAATTATAAAGAAGTATTATCCTTAAGTATTATTTTCCACAAAATAATCCATTCTAAATGCAATCATTTTTGTTAGTCAATTTCAATTTCCAGATCTATTCTAAATCAGTTGTTTTGAATTCTTTAAATGTTACAAAAAGATAGATGCCAGCTAGGTATGGTGGCACACATCTGTACTCCCAGCTACTCAGGAGGCTCAGGTGAGAAGATCGCCTGAGACCAGGATTTCAAGGCTACAACGAGCTATGATTACACCACTGCACTACAGCCTGGAAACCAGAGAAACCCTGTCTTAAAAAAAACAAACAACAACAACAAAAAAACAGATGCCACCGTGGTTGATGAATTTCAAGACAAGTTGGATGGACAGATGTGCAAATTTGAGCAGCCTGCATAGTCAAAAGACAGTGCTCCTTAACCCTGGCTTTAACTTCTACTCAAGAAAACGACTAAATAAAGGGAATTTGCTAATGGAGGTGTACAGGAATCCTGGCCATTTGTCCTTCAAGTCCTGTATCTGTATTTGTACTTCAAGCACCTTTCAAGAGGAAGGCTTTATTTCACACGGTTCTTCTCCATGTACTGCCTCCTCCAGTTGTCTGGAGGGACCCTGCAATATTACGTGAATCCCTTCTCCTCAGCCTCGAAAAGGATATATACACAGAGATGTTTATAAAAGCATCTAGCAAGGGGCCTGGCACACTGTAGATAATCAATATTATTTTCTCCTCTTGCCCTCCATCCTTCATACAATATTTACCAGTCAATTTTTCCTAGACTAAGCTCTACCTTCCAAATGCTAAACTTTAAGCTTACCTCAGGTAGGAACTGTCTTACACATTTTTAATTGTTAGCACCTAGATTACTCTTTATCTTCAGTTGGTGATCAGGAAGTTTTTGTTTAACGAATTTTAAAAATGAAAGGATTTATTATAGTCTTATATTACATAATACTATACCTTCCTTTTGATTCTAGTTCTCAGGAAAGCCTTTTCTAACTTTCCTGTCACTTTCTGCTATTAAATGCTCTCACAGACTGTATCCTCATTTTAATTTTAAATTTGTTTCAAGACTTGTTGATAAACATCTGTCTTCTCAATCAGCTGAAAGCTCCGTCATTATAAGAAAATGTCTCTGTTTTTATTCATAACCCAAATTCCTAGAGTGTACCAGGGTTCCTGGTACACATTAAGCACTCTAATAGATGTTTATTAGAAGAATGAATAGCTTAAATTTCAACAAAGAAGAAAAATGGATCCTTTCTGTTCCCACTCAGAAAAACCTTAAGATTTTAGTCTATGAAGGGGTCATCCAACCCATGTGTCTCACCTTGTGATTTTCTATTTGAGCCTGTAACGCCACTTTGCTTTTGGTTTGTTTTAAGAGGTCATGAGCAAGCTTTTCCTTCCCAATCTTCACCAGTTCCACCACACCCTGCAACAAAGCATCCTGCTGGCTCTCAGTGATGAAAGGGCCGCTGAGTTCTGCGTACCTGGCTCTTAGGATTCCCCACATACTGTCAAGTACATCCTGAAAAGGGAAGAGCAGATGCACACATGCATTCTCATCCAACCAGGGAAATAACTGAAGACACATCTAAACTCTGTTGGTGGAATAAAAAAGTCTGATTCTCCACAATCACAGTGCTGAGTGAATGTTTGCTGATCAGGCATACCTCTAATTTGTAAACCTCCTGGAGTAAAACATAAGGTAAATGAAGCCTCTCTCCTTCGTCTCTTAGTTTGGCCACTCGGCTCTCTGAGTTCTCCAGCTCCACTGTATGCGCATCTGCTTTCTAAGTGAGAGACAATACAAGAAAAGAAAACCCTTCAGTAAGTCAGAGAAGTACACACGGTCATTTAAAAAGAATTCAACAGTACAGAAAGGGATGAAGGGAAAAATGAAAATCCCAGTTCCCCTCCCTTACCTCCTGTTCTCCTTAACAATCTTCCCAGAGGCCCCAAGTTCCTAATATGTTCCATACCAGTAGGGGTATACACGCATATCCTTAAACTCAATGAACTGTACCACGGCATTCTGTCCTGAGCCTAGCACTCCTCACTTACTAGCTCTCGGCGTCTCTTCACATCAGTATACATAGATCTAGCCCCTTTGAAACAGACACACAGCATGCCATTTTAAGAGTGTACCCTGCTTTTGTAACAACAGTCAGCTCTCAGTGGACTTTTGGGCTATTTACAGTTTTTAATTCAAGCAGAACTACCAGGTCCATCCTTAAATATCTATGATATATTTATTTATTTTTGAGACAAGGTCTGGCTCCGTCTCCCGGGCTGGAGTGCAGTGGCGCGATCTCAGTTTACTGCAACCTCTGCCTCTCAGGCTCAAGCAATTATCATGCCTCAGCCTCCTGAGTAGCTGGGACTACAGCCATGAGCCACTGCACCTGGCTAATTTTTGTATTTTTAGTAGAGACGGGGTTTTGTCATGTTGACCAGGGTGGTCTCAAACTCCTGGCCTCAAGTAATCTGCCTGCCTTGGCCTCCCAAAGTGCTGGGATTACAGGTGTGAGCCACCATGCCTAGCCAAGATATTTATCTTTATGCACTTGTCTTATCTCTTTAGGAAGAGTACAAGTTCAGCGCCTCAAACAGTGCCTGAACATAGGGGATCCTCAATTAATATTTGCTAAATAAATGAAGTCAAATTATTGCTGGAAGAGAGAGTATTTAAGTTAAAAATTGTGATATACAAACAAAGGACCCCAGAAGCTGGACGGATTAGTACTCCCCTAGCAAGAGAATGAGGGTCTCATTTTCCAATACCCTTACTGACACTGCACACATATTTTGTCATGGTTCATAAGTGAAAATGGTCTCCTGTTGTTTTAACACATTGTGCTTCAGAAAATACTACTTAAGAGATGTCCTTAAAAGGTCAACAACATAGATAGTTTTCATTTTTTATTTATTTACTTAAACCTTGCTGCTGCTCACAAAGGAAGGTGGTTCAGAAGCATGGCTCACACAGAAAGCTCTTTGGTTCAAAGTCAGTCTGGATTATTTTGACTTGGTTACCTGAAGCTGTTCAGCCACACTCTGGCCACTGATTTCATTCAAAGACTGCTGTAAAGATGTCTTACTCTTAATGAGCTGATCATATAATCTCTTTATTTCATTCTGTAAGATAAATGCAGGAAACTAAGCATTCTCATTTAGGCCTTCATTACCTTTTTTATATTTAATTGGTTTTTATAATTTTTGTGACATTAGAAATTTCAAACAAAAACAAAAAATAGAGAAATCCCAATTTTATCATCATTAAACTTCAACAATTATTGATTCATGGCTGGCCTTCTTCCCTCTACATCCTCCCTGAAGCTCTCAACTGTACCTAATCTCCTTTCCTTCAGGCTATTTTGAAGTAAATCCCAGGTCTCAAGTCATTTCATCAGTATTCGTTTCAGTATATATTTCTAAAAGATAAAGATCTTTCTCTTAAAAATACTTCAATGTACTCCTCCCTTGTCATCAATAATTCCTTAGTATGATTAACTACCCAGACAGGATTCACGTTTCCCTAATCGCCTATAATTTTTCTTTTTGATTTGTTTCCATGAGGATCCAAATGAGGTCCACGTGTCATGATGAATAAATACAACTTAGATCTCTCAATTTGCAGAATCCCCAGTCACCTTTCTTTTTTGTTTCTTGAACGTGTGTGTGTGTGTGAAAAAATGGGTCATTTCTTTAGCAGTTTCCCACAGGCTGGATTTGGCAGATTGCAACCCCATTGTGCTGTTTAACCTGTTCTTCTTTTCTTGTGTCTGTTTTATTTGGATTCTAGAAGCTTGGTGAGATTCAGGCTTGATTTTTATGGGCAAGGCTTATTCATAAATAGTATTGGGTTTCATTTCTTTTTCATTAGATAATTTTCTTCCTAACTCATCTACCTGCCTCAGGTCTCTCTCTCTCCAATTTACTTTAGACAACTGCTGGAGGAATCTACCTGAAACATACACGGATTGTCACTCCTTCGCTCAAAAACTTTAATGGCTCCTTCTAGCCTAGAAAAACAAATACAAATCACCCCTATTTTAATTGTTAAATGGCTAAATGTAATGCAAGAAATGAAGCGTTACATTAGCTCATCCTAAAAAATTCATACTCAAGATTTTATTTTTTTCTTACTTTTTTTGTTTAACTTTTTAAATTTTTTCTTTTTTTGAGATGGGATCTATGTTACCCAGGTTGATCTCGATCTCCTGAGCTCAAGCAATCCACCCACGGAAGCTTCCCAAAGTGCTGGGATTACAGGCATGAGCTACTGTGCCCAGCCAAGACTTTGAAAAGGGCTTCTCTTTCAAAGGATCTCCAACCATGAGCAACAAACAGAAGAGTCTCACAATTTCCCTTAGCAATTCTTATTAACAAATGTCACCAAGAATAGGAATTAATAGGAATTACTTAAAACAGTGCCAAAATAGGCTGTGTGCTCAGAATCATACCTGGAAACTGCGGGTGTAGTCGAGCCCAGCTTTCAGGGACTTGCTTCTAGAGGCAGCAGCAGCCTGAGTGTGCTCCAGGCAGACTCGAAGGTTGTCAAAACATTCAAGGAGCAAGCTGGTGTTCCTGCCAGGCCAAGTCATGGCTTTCAAAAGATCATCCTTCTTGTCACTCAGCGCTAAATAAAGTTTCTTCAACTCAAGAGCCAATGTCTGAAGTGGAGAGGAAGGAAGAAAACGAATGAACTCTGACCTCAAGGGGCTTCTACCCGGGCTTAACTCACGGAGCTGCTGTAATGGCCGACACATGGGCTTGTGAGAAGCGCCCTACCTCGTAGTGCACCTGCTGGGCAGAACCATCCTCCCGGTAAAGCCCAGCCATCTGCAGCATCTCCTCCACACTGCTGAGGCACTGACTGAGGGTCAGGAATAGTTCAAACAATTTTTTATCCAAATCGACATATGTTTCTTCTGTCATATTTTCCTGAGTCAAAAGGAAAAAAGAAAAAAAAAACATTAGGATTCCTTGCCTTCCTAGACCTCTATTTTGCCTGGTTTCCATTATAGTTTATGATTTCTGTTATGCTTCTTTTGTAGTAAGTTGCTTCAAACACTTTGTGAACTAGGTACCAGAACAAATAAATAAATAAACTTACACGACGTTAAACTCGGAGAAAAACGAGTTTAAGAAGCTCATCATTAGGTAGTTATTTGCGTACTGAATGGAACTAAAAGGTAAATCATGAGATGAAGGATCCCTTCGCAGGGCCATCCAGGTGAAAGTGTGGTCCCAGATAAATTACACTGCCTCCTTTACCACTGTTACCCACCCTCCACATTTGAACGTAGAAGGAAGCAGTTAATGAAATCAAGTGTAGCAGAGAGAAGGAAAAGAAGTCACAAAAGAGAAGCTTGAAGGGGTTCATTACAAAGAGGAGGTACAGTGTCTGAAAAATAGCAATGGGGCTGGGCTTGGTGGCTCATGCCTCCTTTCTTTACGTTATTGCAATGAGGAAAATACATCGTGTGCAGCTTCTACCTGTGTCTGAAGGTTACTTGCTTCTTGGCGCAGGTCTTCAAGTTGGGTCGTATAGGTTTTCAGTTCTTCAGTTGTTGGGTATCTAAAGTTATACATACTCACACTGGGTAGAATACTCACATTTGTGGAAACCTATTTGACAAAAGGAAACCCTATTAGTGACAGTTTTAGACCTTGTTGATGTTAATTTATTTATTTTTGAGATGGAGTCTTGCCCTGTCGCCTAGGCTGGAGTGCAGTGGTGTGATCTTAACTCACTGCAACCTTTGCCAGGGTCTACCAATTCTCCTGCCTCAGCCTCCCGAGTAGCTGGGATTACAGGCACCTGCCACCATGCCGCTAATTTTTCTGTTTTTAGTAGCGATGGGGTTTTGCCATGTTAGCCAGGCTGTTCTGGAACTCACGACCTCAGATAATCCACCTGCCTTGGCATCCCAAAGTGCTGGGATTACAGGCATGAGCCAACACGTCCAGCCTGCTGATGTTAAATAGAAAAAGGTGCCTTAGCATGCTGTCTTCTGAGTTACTTTCTTGGGGAGCATTTTTGTCTATCTTGTCATTTATAAGAAAAAAAAATTAAATTACATTTTAATATTTTGGACAGCTTTGAAAAGTCATGACTGGTTATATTTAGATGCTTGAGGGTCCATTTAGATATCAAAATGAGGGGAAAGGCCAGTCTCAGTGGCTTATGCCTATTAATCTCAGTACTTTGGGAAGGAGAGGTGGGAGGATCCCTTGAGGCCAGGAGTTTAAGATCAGCCTGTACAACATAACGAGACAATTTCTCTACTAAAAAAATTAAGTAGCTGGTCATTGTGCTGCACACCTGAAGTGCTAGCTACCTGGAAGGCTGAGGCAGGGGGATTGCCTGAGCCCAGTTCAAAGTTACAGTGAGTTTTGGTCATGCCACTGCACTCCACCCTGGTTAACAGAGAGAGACCCTGTTACTCAAAAAAAAAAAAAAAAAGGCAGTGTGTGTGAAATCATTAATCTTTCAGTAATAACAACATTCATGCTACAGGGTTAGCTGTTTATTTCCAGTCTACTTTTGACACAGCCAACTGTTAGAATTCAAGTCTCCTCTAAGGGATGGATTTGCATCTTGATTTGTTATAGAAAAGCTAAATAAGAAATGGAAACAAGCTGTGATTTCAGAAGGGTGAATGATTCAGAGTTAGCTTCTTTCTCAAATTGGAAAGCTAACAAATAAAAGGAAACAGGGTGAGGTGGTAGATGACTCTGCTTGAGGAAAGAACTAATAATGAGTGGAGTTCTCATCTTTGCGAGAGATCTACGTACATGTTACAGTGTAATAGAGAGAAACCAAGGCTAGTGGCCAACTGGTGAGTTTGATTTAACTTTAATTGGTCAAGTAAGGGCCTTGGCAGGAAAGAGGACAGCTGAGAAGTTCTCATTAGACTGGGGAATTGGGAAATCATGGGTAACCTTTGCCCAGGCAATGTGAATGCATGGTAAAAGGCAGAAGCCTGCCTTGTGTGCGGCAGGGTTGTTTTGCTCACCTGTTCCCTGTCTGGAGAGAGGCAGCAGTGGCTGACAGAGCAAGCCAGACTGACAGAACCTGTGACAGCAGTGATAAGGAGGGCCAATCGGAAGGCCTGTGCCATTGCAGGGGTTGGCACATGGTAGATTCCAAAGAATTTTCTGATCAATGAATGACACTCATATAGCACTGTATAGTTTTTAAAGTGTTTCTTAAAACATATATTCATTCCTTTATTCATTCAACAAACAGTAACTGAGAGTCTATGATGTCCTAGGTACTGCACTTGGCACTCAAATGCGAACCAGGCAGACACCATCTGTCTTTCTTCCCCATCTAACGGGGAACACAGACTATAAATAAAGAGGTGAATAGTGTAGTAAGAGCTCTGATGAGGGAAGCCCAGGGTGCTAGAGAAGCACAAAGGGGGAGTCCCTAACGCAGATTTCCAAGATCAAGAAAATGAAAAACTCACTTGGCAACTTTGCTTTCTGCAGAATATACATACATATTTAATGAATGCTTGTTGGATTTTCAAAGATAAACAGGCTATTTACACCATGTAGATGCAGACTGACCTGAGGCTCCACAAGCTGAGGGAGGGGGAGCTTTATTTTTGATGACAGTTCACGATGCAGATATTGCCATTTATCTCCATTTCGGCCCTGGGGTGACAAGATCAAGTCTGGAACGTCATTTTCAGGGCTGGATGCCTGGTTGCTTTTGAAGAACAAAAGGTGAAGAGAATAATCAACACTAAAAATTTTGTATTACAAAGTTTTATGAGCGATTTTTAAAAGAAACACTCTTAATTCTCCCAATCATAAAACCACTGAATGTCCAACTATATTTTGAAATGTTTTACCTTGCAGATGATTCCTGAGTTGTATCTTTATCATGTTGGCAATATTGGGGCCACATTTTCTTAGCATTAAATTCTATGAATTTGATGAAATCTTTCTGTTCCATTGGTTTTAACTCCAGAACCTGTAATGGAATGAGATACAAATGGTCCAAACCATCAAGTTTTTCAATTACTACTCAATAGTTTCCTCTGTTGAGAGAAATCTCATTTTGAGCCAGTTCCTAAATCATTAATGATTATTTCTCTTTCTTACATCCCTGTTCTTGTAAACTCCCACTCCCCAAAAACCTATTTAAAATATTCATACAATAACTGTTACTTAAACTGCATACACAGAAAATCATCAAAAATATACAAACATATTTTGAAAAGACAGGCAAAGCAGAGTTACTATTACGGAAGTTCACTCTGAAGACAGGTGATATAAGATGCGAGTTAATAAAGGAGCAAAGTTATGGTATCCCCAATGGTAGCAGCTGAAAGCAAAACAGGTGCTATGGTAAATGCTGAAAACTCTGAGTTGCGGCATACACACAAACACCCACATACCACCCTTTGCAGAAATTCCATATAGAAAGCTTTATTTATTTATTTATTTATTTATTTATTTATTTATTTTCTGGAGACAGGGTCTCACTCTGTCACCCCGTGATGGAGTGCAGTGGTGTGATCTCAGCTCACTGCAACCTCCGCCTCCTAGATTCAAGTGATTCTTGTGCCTCAGCCTCCCGAGTGGCTGGGATTACAGGGACAAGTCACCACGCTCAGCTCATTTTTTTGTATTTTTAGTAGAAACAAGGTTTCACCATGTTGGCCAGGCTAGTCTCGAACTCCTGACCTTGAATGATCCATTCACGTTGTCCTCCCAGAGTGCTGGGATTCCAGACATGAGCCACCATGCCTGGCCTTTTTTGTTTTTGAAACAGGGTCTCACTATGTTGCCCAGGCTGGTCTCGAACACCTGGGCATAGATGATCCTCTCACCCCAGCATCCCAAGTAGCCAGGACTGTAGGTTTGCACGACCATGCCTAGTTAAAAAGTTTTATTCTTGTCCCTACAACTGTTGGGGGCTAGAGTTACCTGTTGCTGCTGGAAATCTTTTTGTCTGCTGAATTGTGGCCTTTCAGTTACCGTGGATTCCAATTCAGAACGGTTACCTGGTTGGTGAGCTTTTTGATGCTCTGGCTCTGAGCGTTTCTTTAGAATGGTAGGATGCTGCAAAACATTTCATAATGGCAGGCTATTTATTTTAAAAATAAACTCTACTTTATTTCAGTTCTAATAATGGGACTACATAAAACTATTTTAAATGAAATAAATATGGCATTTTGTTATTTCCAGTAATTATATACTACGGTTTTTTTGTTTTTTGTTTTTTGTTTTTTTTGGTTTTTGAGATTGAGTTTGATGCTTGTCCGCCAGGCTGGAGTGCAATGGCGCAATCTCCGCTCACTGCAACCTTTGCCTCCTGGATTCAAGCAATTCTCCTGCCTCAGTCTCCAGAGTAGCTGGGATTACAGGTGCGCCCACCACATCCAGCTAATTTTTGTATTTTTAGTACAGACAGGGTTTTACCATGTTGGCCAGACTAGTCTCAAACTCCTGACCTCTGCTGATCCGCCCGTGTCGGCCTCCCAGCGTGCTGGGATTACAGGCGTGAGCCACTGCACCCAGTCTACTATGATTTAATGTACTTATTTCATAACAACTTCAAAAACCACTACATTTGGTGAAGTGATCATCTTATTTCTTCAACTTAATTCATCCAATGAATTACTAAAAGCAAGAAAATGTATTGCCTTTTTTCTTAAGAATACTGAATAACAAAGTACCGAAAAGAGAAACAGTATTATAACTTCAAGTTTCCCCTATGGCTAAATATATTTTTTTAAAAAAACAGAGAACATATTAGGATGAAAGAGAAACCATATGCCCTATGTATTTGCAGCTAGTCTTATTTCTGTGAACAAAAGTCTCTAAGTAGGAACCACTCATAAGTACAGATGCAAATCTTATATAGTAAGATCTACTCATAAGATGCACATTTGCATTCATAAACACAAAGTACTTTTAAAAATCATAAGAACACTTTATATGATACTTTGATTAGTATATATAAATATTTACAAGTGAATAATAAAGTATCCTGGAAACAGATTTATGTTTCTGATGTCAAATTTTAGTCATATCTATAAAAGCTTTGTTTTCTGGTCAGTCACAAAATTCCTTTACAATACATTCTTCTTTTATGAAGAAGTCTGACGCTAGAGCTCACTGCCAGCAAGAACACTCAGCCACATTAAACCAACACAAACCAAACCACCACCATCGCCAACAACAACCTAGACAGGAAAACTGCAAAGTGAAATGAAATAAAAGTAACAAGCCACTGTACTCATCTACAGCGTTAATGTGTTTAATTCTTTCACACTTAGAGTTTCTTTGTAGCTGGTTCAATACTTCCAACCAGAGTTTTCTTCCAGTGGGTCTGCTGCATATGTATATCAAGATGAATGTCCATAAATAGTCATTCGTTACCTGATCTTCACTGTGCTTCTCCTGAAGCATCATCTGGACTTTTTCTAAATTGCACTTCACTGTTTTCAGTTTCCGGGAAAGTGCTTCAGCCTCATGTTGAGTGGCTCCATTATCTCCCAGGCCCTGATCTTTGCAAGCCTCTAACAGAAAGGCAACCTTGTGCTCAATCTCTGTTAGCATAGCCTAGGAAATAAAAGCATTGAATTACTCATAGTGTTGGTCTTGAGTAAGTGTTCTTCCCCTAAACAAGTTCAGACTTATTCTTTTTACCTAAGTGTATACAAGAAGCCCCAGAAACACAGGATGGAAGAAACCTTGGAAAAGCAGAAATTTCCACAGAATTCTTGTGCTTTTCAGCAGGGGTGCAACCAAACCAACCCCAATTACAGGTGTCACCCAGTAAAATCATTTAAGTGACTGACTCTACAGTCAGCTTACAAAAGATAGCAGAATGTAACCAGCAGAGGATAGTGGATAAGAATATAGATCTTGGAACCAGACTACCTGGTTTCAGATCCCAGTCCTGACACTTAGTAGATGTGTAAACATAGGCACCTTATTTTAGAGGAGTGTGCCTCTAGTAGTCTGTAAAATGAAGATAATAACTGAACTTACCTCCTAGGGTCATTGTGAGGAGAGAATGAATTAAATCCATGAACTTTGGCCAGTGCTTGATACATTGTCGATGTTTAAAAAGTTCTTATTTCCCCCCACCTTCCTAATCTTTAATGTTGCAATCCAAGTGTGGAGTAGAAATTTTAAAAAGAATTCCATGTAACTGTTTGAAAATTATTTCCCTTGTTCTTTTCCTTCTCTTTCTCAAGCCAAATAAGCCTCTAAACTCTCAGAACGCCACAGAAGACATAATTTGGAACCTGAAATACTTAGTTATTGATACAACTAGCCAATTCACACAGATCTAAAAATACATCAGCTGGATGAAGTAAGTTTCCCAGTAAGTCTCGGTCATTGTATTCCTCCTCAACAGATCAAGTTTGCCCTCTCCTGGGGCTCAGCAGCCCGCTCGGTCATGCCAACTGGCTGGGCACTCAAGTCAGAAGCAACAGACAGACTCACATTCCAGCACCAAGATCATTTGTACTAAAACTTGGTGCAAGACTAAGAACAAGTTCCATTCATTGAGAGGATTTAAGGAATTATAAATTTTCCTTAAGGAAAAACTTTATTTTTAAAACAAAATTTCAAATAACTTATCCTTAACTTCTTCATCTAAACAAGTTACAACAGGCCCAGTTATCCATGCTTTTACTTTTCATGGTTTCAGTTGTTTGCAGTCAACCATGGCTCAAAAATATTAAATGGAAAATTCCAGAAATAAATAATTTATACATTTTAAATTTTGCACCATCTGAGTAGCGTGACAAAATTGCACAGCATCCTTGCACACCATCCTGCTGCATCCCGCCCAGGATGTGAATCATCACTTGGTCCAGCACATCCACACTCTAGCACTCAGACCCTTAGTTACTTAGTACAGGTTAAGTATCCCTAATCTGAAAATCCAAAATCCAAAAATGCTCCAAAATCTGAAACTTTTTATGTCCCATGCCAGAAGTGGAAAATTCTACACCTAACCTCGTGTGATGGGTCACAATTGAACTTTGTTTCATGCATAAAATTATTAAAGTTGGCCGGGCATGGTGGCTGACACCTGTAATCCAAGCACTTTGGAGGCCAAGGTGGGCGGATCACCTGAGGTCGGGAGTTCAAGCCCAGCCTGACCAACATGGTGAAACCCCGCCTTTAAAAAAATAATAAATAAATAAATAAATAAATAAAATTATTAAAGTTATTATATAAAATAACCTTCAGGGTATGTGTATGAGGTATAGATAAAACATAAATGAGGCCCAGCATGGTGGCTCATACCTGTAATCCCAGCACTTTGGGAGGCTGAGGCAGGAGGATCACTTGAGGCCAGGAATTTGAGATCAGCCTGGGCAACACAGTGAGACCCCAACCCAACAAAAAATAAAATTGGCCAGGCATGGTGGTGTTCACCTGTAGTCCCAACTATTCTGGAGACTGAGGCGGGAGGATTGCTTGAGCCCAGCAGTTGGAGGCTGTAGTGAGCCATGATCATGCCACTGCACTCCAGCCTGAGTAACAGAGCAAGACCCTGTTAACCCTAAAATAAATAAATTTCGTGTTTAGACATGGGCCCCATCTCTAAGATATCTCATTATGTATATGCAAATATTCCAAATCCCCCCCAGCCGAAAAAAACCCAAATTCAAAATACTTCTAGTTCCAAGCATTTTGGGATAAGGGATACTCAATCTGTAGCCATCTCAGTTATTAGATTTAAAAAAAACATAATATACATAGAGTTCGGTACTGTCCGTGGCTTCAGGCATCCACTGGGGGTCCTGTAACGCACCCATACAGATAAAGGTAGGACTACTCTACTTACATCCCTATAGATTCTTCTAAGTTTAAACAATATATACCCATAGACTGTAAAGTGGCTATAAATAAAATGCAGCATAGTTTTATGTTTTATTTTCCCCACTTACCTATTACATACTTTCTCGTGTCTCCACATGTTTCATGATTTTCATTTTAACAGCTACAAGTTGATATTCCATGATTCACTTAACAACTTCCCCATTGTTACCCTTTTGTTTTTAGTTCTTCACTTTTGTAATCAATGCTTCTAAAATTACTTTTCTCATTTTGGATTATTTTCAGAAGGTAAATTAAAAGCAATGGTACTGGCCGGACATGGTAGGCTCACGCTTGGCATCTCAGCAGTTTGGGAGGCCAAGGCAGGTAGATCACTTGAGGTCAAGAGTTTGAGATCACCCTGGCCAACATGGTGAAACCCCGGTGTAAATACAAAAATTAGCCAGGTACAGTGATGTATGCCTGTAATCCCAGCTACTTGGGAGACTGAGATGGGAGAATCGCTTAAACCCAGGAGGCGGAGGTTGCAGTGAGCTGGGACTGTGCCACTGCACTCCAACCTGGGTGACAGAGCAAGACTCCATCTCAAAAGAAAACAAGTAATGGTACTTTCAGCTCAAAGAAAATGAACAGCTTATATGTTGACAACTGATCTCCCAAAACATTGAGCCAATTAGATAGAACTACCAGACATCAGAGGATCTATTTTTCCAGAATGATGTAACTTTTGCTAGTGTAATGTAGAAACAAAACAGCAGCTGTTTTAATTCACATCTTGAATAATCAAGATTAAACAATTCTCCAATATTAAATTACTAAGCATAATCCTCTCGCCCTTCTTACCATTCTCTCTCTTTTTTTGACAGTGTCTCACTCTCTTGCCCAGACTGGAATGCAGTGGTGTAATCATAACTCACTGCAGTCTTGAACTCTTGAGCTTAAGAGATACTTGTGTCTCAGCCTCCCAGTTAGCTGGGACTACAGGCATACGCCACCATGCTCAGTTAGTTTACTTATTTTTATAATTTTGTAGAGACGAGGTCTTACTATGTTGCCCAGGCTGGTCTCAAACTCCTGGCCTCAAACAATCCACCCGCCTTGGCCTCCCAAAGTGCTGGGATTACAGGCATAGCCACCACACCTGGTCCATAATCTTTTTTGACCGAACTGTTTGCTCCTGTCCTTTGGCCACCTTTCCACTGGAATTTAGTGTTTTTACAGACCACTTTAAGGTTTTATATGTTTCAGTAATAACTTTAATGTGTCATGTTATATAAATGAGCCAAAGATGCCCTTGTATGTTGGCCTCTATGTGGTTTATTTCTTTGGACCAAGTCAGAAGCAGTAAGTTCAAAGAGTGCCAGCACCAGACTCAAATGTTTACACATTTGACAGCTTTAAATGCAGCCCAAATAAGCGTATTTTAATCCATTTAGAGCCTGTCTACTTTGCATACCCCTGAAAACTGCACCCAACATCTACCAGCCATGGATAAGACTAACCCTGGGCTATAAAAATATCCCAAGCTTCTGCTGTCCTTTGGAGCTCTCTGACCCAGAGACCCTCCGCTGTGCTGAGACACTGCTGGACACGTAAGTCCTCTCTCTATTTCTCCTCTCCCCGGGGAGCTCCTTGCTTCTCCTTCCCTTTTGGGTGGTGGCCTGACCCCCAGTCTATGCCTTAGCCTCTGGAAGGTCTCCTGCAGTAAAGACTTGTCCCTCACAATCATAATCCTGTCAAAATGCTGCCCAAATAAAGCTTGATGGGTGCCACTGCCACCTGGTAGTCATGTCCTTTCTTTGAGCAGCCTGGAAATCCTTGAACTCACTACAAGTGGCAATTAATATGCGATTCTGGTGATGATCAAGGAGTTGACATAGAGTCTACCCAGTCAGCAGATAATCAGTTGGCAAATCAATCCTGAATGGCCTTAAGTGGGTGGGACTCACAATCTGGACTGCCTCGAGTTCAGTTTAGCATAGCATTGCTCTGTGCTATTTGATGCTCTATGCCGTTCACAGGCTCACCTGTGCTCATCAGCCAGGCCAAGCAGCAGTGCCAGTATCTGAGTGAACCTATCCCTTCAGAACTAACTTTTGGGCTGGGTGTGGTAGCTCACGCCTGTAATCCAGCACTCTGGGAGGCTGAGGTGGGTGGACTGCTTGAGTCCAGGAGTTCAAGACCAGCCTTGACAATACAGTAAGACCTCTCATCTCTACAAAAAAAAAAAAACACAAAAAAAAAACAAAAAAAAAAACACAAAAAGTAGCTGGGTATGGTAGTGTAGACGTGTAGTCCCAGCTACCCAGGAAGCTGAGGTGGGAGGATCACCTGAGCCCAGGAGGTCGAGGGTGCAATGAGCTATGATTGAGCCACTGCACTCCAACTTGGGCGACAGAATGAGACCCTGAAAAAAAAGAACTGACTTTTGAGATCAGAGGTGCTGAGCTGCACAGAGAAGGAGGCCGGCCTCTCTGTCTGGTTCCTGGATGTTGTAAGACTGTGGGCTTAAACAGAAGGGCAGAATGCACACCTGTGGATCAAAGGCAGGCTACCCACAACATTGTAATAGGCCACAGTGGGAAATACTCCCTGGAGCACGGCTGAGACAAGAGGATGTCCTCATTCTTGGCAGACAAACAGGTCCATAAGGTAGCGACGAGGCTGGTCTCCTAAGTGCAGCTGGGAGAGAGGCCTTTGCAAGTAGCTCACATGCTTCTGCTCTTGTGACACGCGATTATACTGTTGCGATGTCATCATTCTAGCCCCTCCCCGGAGGGATTAGAAACCCCAACCTTTGGGCTGAGCCGGCAAGCTTGCTGCTCCTAGCAGCAAGGAAGTTGATATATCCCTGCCCCTCCCAAGCAAAACCAACGGCATTCCTAGTAAAATGGCTGCAAAACCCTTTTATGCTGTACCTTCAATTTCGCAAATCAAGACATTTGGTTTCATTTCTGATGAATAATTTTTTTGTCACTAATAACATCTAATGAATGAATATTCTAATGATAAATTTTAGTGAATAAAATAATAGCATTTACTAAGCACTTGTTATTTTATATACCTTATTTAATCCTGACAAAAATCCTATGAGATAACTTTATATCTTATGCCACTGCTTTAAATGCCTTATTTAAATCCTATGACACTACTTTAAATACCTTATTTAATCCTGACAGAAATCCTATGAGATAACTTACTATATGTGGAAAACAAGGCTGAGCAGTTCACTTCCCCAAGCTCACAGTTAATGTGACAGAGCTGGATTTAGACTCTAGATTCTTAACTCTAACCCACTACTGTCCCCTCAAATAAGATGTTTCCATAAAGCATTCCATAAATAATTACCCTGAGAACTAAAAGTTGAAGCCAAGATAAATGTAAGCGTCAGAGTAACAGAAAGAAAAACAGTGTTGCTTTAAGAGAAATTCACCCAGTCTTGGCAGATGATTGGTGGAGAGGCAAACCATGAACTCTGACTTCTCAGTCTTACCTGGCACCCAACCAGCTGCTGTTCCACCACCTGCTGCATGTCTGCGTTTAATGTTTCCGGCTCAAATGCCACGTTGGCTTGTTGCAGCCACAGCTCCAGCTCGGCCACCTGGGTCTTGCAGGCATGCAGGACTTCCACAGGCTCCGGCCTAGTTTTCTCCACCCTGGGCTCCAAACCTCCTTGCGTGTCAGAAGAGTCCAGAGTGGCAACCTTGATAGGAGGTGTGGTGCCCTAAAAGAAATCCAGAGATAATCCAGCAGTGAAAAGGCAGGGAGTCCAAAGTTTTCAGACTTGGGCCTGCAAAGACCTGGGAGCCCGCAACATTTCCCCACTTAAAAGAAACAAAATCAGGGTAGAAGAAGGAAGAAAGTAAAGAGAAATGCACCTCGACGCTCATAGCAACAGTCACGTGACCTGGTGCCACAGGTTTCCAAGCAGCTGATCTGAGAGTACACAGGTACAGTATTCCCGGACACAGAGGAAGCAAACAGGCCTGCAGTTCACTAGCCGGTAAGCCCCAGGAGACAGGTGAGAATATGAGTGACAGGGTGTGTGTGTGTCTGAAACATTTGAGGGAACTGGCCAGTGTTTAGAGTTACGTGCCACATGATTAAGCAATGCTTACATTGCTGCACATTCTATTCAAACAGAAAAAACAAAACAGAACACGATCTTTACATACCAGCAGGGACACAATAACATATACCACATAATTTTAACTTAACATCTTGTCAAATAGCTAGATTATAAAAATTTTAACTTTTTAAGAACATACATGATATTACTCATCCAAACTTTTCCCTAATAAAAACAGCTTGAGTCAACGAATGAACCTCAGTGGGGTAATCTGGAAATGTTTTTCCTATTCCTCAGAGAGAATCCCTAAAATGACTTTCCCCTTCTGCATACTCAAATATGATTGAGTTAAGGACTAGATGCTCACAGTATAAAGAAAGCGTGCTGTGTTCTTTTTATATTCAAATAACTGCGTTGTCTATCAAGTCAATAGAAAATTTTCTCCCAGATACCAAATGAAAGTATTCCAGTAATTATATAATAGATATATTCAACCAGGCAGCAGAAGATAATTTGATACAAAGATGTGTTTACCTCCCACTGTATTATCTATCCTTTCCTAGACTATAGAAAGAGTAATATTGACACTTCTAGAGAAATTCCTTTAGGAATAAGGATTTGTGTTTTACTCTATAAACTTTTTGGTCTCAATAAATATTTTATTGATTATGATAAAATACAATGTTTTCTATAAGACTTTGTTAACATGTTAGCATCTAATACAATGTAATTCTGGCCAAGTGACAAACTTCGAATGGGAGGTGCTCACAAATGTACACCCTAACTCAAGGCAAATGCACATTTCCCAACGTTTATGGAATTTTGTTTACAGATAGAACTTTCAGTGTCAAAGGGTGAACAAAATTGGTGGGTGGTAACAAACACATGCTGGGTGTGAGAATCCTGTTCCTTTTCATGCACACTGATGAGTATTACGAAAGCTGGTCTGGCACAAGTGTCTCTGGGTTACACTTTTTACCTTTCACCGCCTATTATCTTCACATACATTTGCTGTTTTCTGCCAAAATGCCATTTCTTCCCTGCCTTCATTAATCTATTATTACAATTTTCTTCAAGAATCACCTTCTCAAAGAAACTTTCCTTTGTGTTGTGCTTTTACTGAACTTCATATATAATCAGGTCTATGCTTGGATTCACCTGTTTTAATTTTCTTTTTTAATCCTGACTTTTTTTTTATCTTGAGACAGAGTCTCGCTCTATCACCCAGGCTGGAATGCAGTGGCATGATCTCGTCTCACTGCAACCTCCATCTCCCAGGTTCAAGTGATTCTCCTGTCTCAGCGTCCCAAGGAACTAGGATTAGGAGCACATGACACCATACCCAGCTAATTTTGTATTTTTAGTGGAGGCAGGGTTTGGCCATGTTGTCCAGGCTGGGTCTTAAACTCCTGGCCTCAAGTGATCCACTCGCCTCAACCTCCCAAAGTTCTGGGATTACAGGCATGAGCAATAGTGACAGGCACTGTTTTTTTTTTTTTTTTTTTTTTTAAGCAACAGCTGTGTGATTTTACTTCCAGACATCAATTTCTAGTCATCTGACTAATTCCCTTCTAGTTTTCAGATATTGCTACAGATAAAGACTTTGGGATCCCCTTTCCTTTTTTGGCCACTTGAGAAAATAATCTGTTAATATTAATTATCTGTAATCACAGATTTACCACCCACCTTCATTATTTACTAAAAAATTTTATTTGAGCCACTATTATCTGCCACACATACTTTTTTTTTTCCTTTTTTCAGATTCTGCAGGCTGCAACTTTTTTTTTTTTTTTTTTTTTAATGGGGTCTTGAGAACCACTGAGGTACAAGATTCCAAATTAGAGAGTCAGGTTAGAATAATCTGGGTTTGATTCCTTATTCCCCCATTCACTAACCATATATATATATATATATATATATATATATATACATGTGTATATATATATACATATATATATACATGTGTATATATATATATACACATGTATATATAC